>CAUZXS010004366.1:2500-117500 GCA_963585895.1 Sepioteuthis lessoniana | reverse complement strand
GGTGAATGGTATATTCCCAATACAAGTTGGACTCTGTGGTGGGTGGTGAAGCACAGGGCCAGCAAAAAAGAAACAATATAAATGGTGTCTTCAAACAAACAAAAATAAACCAAAATGAATCAGACTCAGAGAACGAGGCAGCCAACTTCTTCAGATTCGTCGCCATGGTATCTTTGGAGGAGGTCTACTTAGCTAAATTCTCCCCTTTCTTCATAGCAAAAGTTATTTCAACAAGGGCAGCTTCAAAAAACTTAAGGAAAATCAGAAACGGAAACTTGCTTGTCAAGGTGGACACCTGGAGGCAGGCAGAAAACATAGTATAAATGAAAACTTTTCATACGACGAAATGCAGAATCTACCTGCATGAAAGACTCAACGCTTCTAAATTAGTTATCAGGAGTAGAGAGTTGGCATTGGCTTCAGAAGAGGAGATAGCATCAGCCCTGGGAAAACATGGAGTGACAAACATAAGAATTTTCCCAAGCACCAACTCAAGTTAAGAGTAAAGAGAAATCTAATGAGGTAATCCAAGCAAAATCACACATAGGATATACAACTCCAACATGAATTACTCCTCTTAAAAGTGCAAAATCTCCAACAAAACTGCTCTTACATAAGTCACCAATCTGTCAACCAAAAACCGTCAAAGACAGACTAAAAAAACTTGTCTCTCAAAAATTCAGAACAATTTAAACAAAAACCACAAGCTCCCATTGGCCAAGTTAGGAAAAATACAAATGAACACCAAAGTGAACAATGAAAGACTAGGAAGTGTATTTAACCAAATTCCATACAGTCCCCTCAACATCAAAAACAAAGTTGCCTATAAGAATGAATAAACAGTGCAATGATCAAGGATTGACTAAACCCCTACAAAGAACCTATAGTATAGAAAGTATGGATAGTGATACAGACCACATAGTTGCCACTCTCAATTTGGAAGAGATAACAAATAACAAAACTTGAAACCATTTAACTGGGAAAATAGATAAGCTTGCTCTTTATTAAATGTTAATCTCTTACATATCATGCATATCTACTTGAATGTATGCAAACAAATTACTGTTGTGGCACAATAATGAGCATTAATGTGTTTATCTATCTATCTATCTATATATATATATATATATATATATATATATATATAGATAGATAGATAGATAGATAGATATGTGTGTGGGTCTCTGTGTGTGGGTTCATGGATGGATGGCTAAAGAAGGGATCTTATCTTGGGTATCTTTAAGTGGCGTCAGAGTGTCTAGAGGGGCCCCCTTGTCTACTTTGGCGTGAAAACTACACAAAGAGCTATGCCCGCAAAAACCTGCAAAACTGGAAGAGAGGACGAAAGACATGGTCAGTCAGGAGTGAGATACTGAAGCAGTCAGTTGAGAGTGGGATTCCGGAGCAGAGAGAGTCAGAAAGTCAAGCCCAGGACACAGAGCAGTGAAAATGATAACCAGATGAGTCAGCACTTTTGGTAGCTGTGTAGGATTTTTGCAGAGTTCTCATGACAGCCATGAACATACATAGAATACTAAGAAGTGTCAACTTCACCTTCCTGCATTTGCAGTTCTAAATCCATGTTTGTTTATTCTTCCTTCCACCCTTTGCTTTTTGTTTGTTATTTCTTAGAGATTTTTGTACAACCTGGGAAATGCCCACATGGCCAGGTGTGAGAATTAACAATGGCGTCCACACCACTAGATGAATGGCAAAACCGACAAAACCCCTGCCGTTTGTGGGTATTGTTTCACACTGATCCCTGCAACCAGTGATCAGTGATCCACCCTGAAAGAAGTCAATCAAATGAAAAGAGAGAGAGAGAAATCACCACACCCTAAGTTTTTCATTCTGGGAAGGAAGAACGCACCTCGTAGACAAAGAAAGGAAAATGTTTATATCAACACATGTGTGTGTATGTGAAAAAGAAGAAAAGGAAGACTGGAAGGAACAAAGAAAGGACTGACAAAAAATGCCCAAGAGACCTTCAGATTTGTGAACAGAGGAAGAAGAAAAAACAAAGAAAATGAATATGTGTGGAGAGAGACATGTCAAACAAACAAAAAAAATTCCTCATGCAGGAAAAGACATTTTTTTTATTAACATGAAAAAAAAAAGGTAAAAAGAGAAACCTACAAAGATAAGTAGTCTACTCTTTATCACCCAGCTCCATTCTCTGCCCTCCACTCCAAAAATCTAATTCTTAAAGAATTCTAAAATTCAAAAAAAGAAAATTAGTTGACAAAATAAGTAATCTCTTTCATTTTTGTGTTAGTTTGTGTGTTGTCCCTCTTCCACCATGGCTGCTGGTTTGGTTTTGTTTGGAGGGAACGGAAGCATTTACCTTTTACTTTCCCTTTCCACATTTATTTTACTTTTGTAATCAAATGGTTTTTAAAGAAATTTTTTTCCTCATTGTTCTGAGAAGTTTTATAATACTTTTTATGCTAGAGAAGTTATAAGTCACTGATTTAAAAAAAAAAAAAAAAGACAAAAAACAAATAAGTAGAAAGGACCTCAGTCATAATTTGTTTCCATGATACCTTTCTCTTGATTTTTCTCTGTCTCTTTTGCTTCAAAAACCTTTCCTTTGTGTTGAGGAAACAGTTTGATTTTAAACTGGGACGTGAAAAAGATCACGGTGATAAAGATAAGAATGAAATTGTTAAATGATACCTTTCTCTTGATTTTTCTCTGTCTCTTTTGCTTCAAAAACCTTTCCTTTGTGTTGAGGAAACAGTTTGATTTTAAACTGGGACGTGAAAAAGATCACGGTGATAAAGATAAGAATGAAATTGTTAAAGCCGATTCGTCTATAGGGGATATTGATAACGAAATTACAAGGCTAAAGATGTGTGTAATGATTCGAGATGGTAAGAAGAAGAAAGAGACCCAAAACAAAGAGAGGGTTGGAGTGGTGATGGAGATGTGGAGAAACCAGTTATAAGGCAAAGAAAAAGGGGAGAGAAGAAAGAGAATGATGAAAGAGAAAAGGTGAAGAAAGGCAGAAAGTTTATGATGAATAAATGAAAAGAAAAGAAGAGAGGAACCATTATAAAAGGGAATGAAAGTAAGGTTTATTAGAAGAAAAAAAGATTGAGAGTAATGTTAGTTTCAAACTAACTGGTCAATGTAGAACTGCACAGAGATATGGGCGCAGGGTGTGCATAGGGACCCCCCCACAAAAAAAAGAAAAAGAGAATGAAAAAAAAACCAGAAAGAAAATGAAAAGGAAAAAGAAGATGAAAAGAAAAAACAGAAAGAAAATGAAAATAAAGGAAGAAATGATAAAAGAAAGAGAGAGAGAGAGAGAAATTATAAACGAAAAAGACGTAGAAGGCACAATATCTTCCCATTTTAATTTTTTTTAAAAGTTAAATAATGAAAAATAAAATAAGGAATGGAAGTGTATATATATATATATATATATATATAATGATGGTGATAGTTATAATAATAATAATTCGGATTCCTGTAACAATTTAAAACCACAATTTTCAATTTAAAGTCAACCAAAGTAGACGCATTCGGATTGGAAAAAATATACATATGTATAAGTGATTTGATGATTCCTGGTATTCGAACTGTTAAATTTGAAAATAAAAAAAAAAGAAGAAAGGTTTATTAACAATTTCCCACCATTGTGTAATTGTTGTATTTTGGCCTTTGACCCAGCCAAAAATGCCATTCCAAGGTGATGCACTGGAAGGAAGTGACACATTCTAATGGCAGTTATGAGAGGAAATCGTGTGGGCAGAAATTGGCTGATGAAATGGGACGAGGTAAAAAAATTCCCATGGTACACTCATAGACTGACGCACCGGAAGAGAATGTGAACTGCATGACAGTTATTTCCGCTTCATGACGATCAAACATGCGATTTCAAAGATCGAGTGGGCATTGAACTATTATATAACTCAGTCAAGACAGAAGTCAAGGGAGTTCGAGTTCCAGTTCCAGTTAGAGATTGGACGGAGTTATAGATGAGATGTGGTAGGGAAAGCCACACCTGGCCGAAGGGGCCCTTGGGAACACCGATGGAGTCTGGGGACCAGAGAAGTTGCTGATAAGATGCAGTAAAGAAAGCCAGCACCCAGCAGAGTGGACCCCAGGGCCTCCGGTTGAGCATCAGGAGAACGAGAAAGACACAACGTTAACGGCCATAAGAATAGGGGTCAAAATATTACCGTTTCTGTTCGGTCTCCAGCTCCCTCTCACATGCAAACTTTGAGTAACTCTTTTCGAACCCTTGCAATAAAGAGAGAGGTACATATTTTTATAAAGAAGTCTTCCTCTGTCTTTATTATTGTGTCATTATGATGCTGTAGATGACAATATAACATAATTTAAAGTTTTTTTGTCTCCCTTATTTGAAGCAGCAACCTAGATAGATAGATAGATAGATAGTATCACTGTGAGCAGTTGGCCACAAACCCCTGTCAATAAAACCCCTACCCAGCAATAGTCACTCCTGTTGCTATGTAACTTGTTTTTTTTCTCTCTCTCTCTCTCTCTATTCCTGGTAGTATTTAACCCCAGAAAAGAAGAATGGCAAAAATAATTTTAGAGTTTTTGGTTGAGAAACAAAAATAATAATCTGTTAAAATTCTATGGATAAAGAAGAAAAGAAAGTGCTGCTCAGTCAGGCAGGAAGTTCAATGGACAGGGAGAGAAATAGAAACAAGGGTAGGTAGTGGTAAAGCAACAAGAAGGGGACAGGGAAGCTGAGAGTCAAGTGGACAGGAGAGAGAGAGAAAGAAAGAAAGAAAACAAGTGTCTGTTGAGGAAAAGAAGCAGAGAGCCAAGTTGAAAGAGGGAGAGAAAAAAGAAAAAGAGAAGCAAGGAGTCAGTAGAGTAAAAGGCAGAAGGAGGGGGATGAGACTGAGATGATGTGACAGGAATTCCTAGAAATTGATTTTTTTTTTTTTGTTTCATTGTTTTATTTGATTATTATATATGGACTGTTCTTTCATTTAATGCTTGGATTGGTTTTTGTTTTTGTTTTTTTTTTAAATTTCTTGTTTTACTTTTTTTTTTGCTGATTTGACTTTTGGAATTGTAATTGCCTTGCCATTTGCTTTGTTTTGTTTTTGTTTTTATGGACTTTCTTTCTTTTTTAAAAAATTTAATTGCAATTGACATACTGTTCTCTCGTTCATCTCATTATGTTCTCTGGTGGGCGTTTGTATCTCCCCACTTCGACCTTGGGTATTGCAGGGTTAATGAATTATGCAATTGATGTGTTAGAAGGCTGGAAGTCCATGAAATGATGTTGTTAAAGGAGGAAGAAATGTATATACTTGAAGAAACGGTCAATGCTGAGTTGGGAGCTTGATCCCAGGGTGTGGACGCAGAGCTCAGTTCCTCTTTTCCTTGGTTGGTTGTGGTGGCCTGATCTGGGAGATGGTGTGGATTGTTTTTGATATATATATATATATATATAGTGTTTTTTTTTAAAAATCCATGGAGATTGGCTGCAAGATGTTGGAGATGGGTGAAAAATATTCCTGGGATTTACTGTTATCAGGTTGGGATGAGGGACCAGGAGCCACATCTGCTGAGAACCCCTAAGATGGTATCTCCTGATGCAACTCATAAACAACTGCTGAGATTTCTGATGCTCACAATTACAGGGAGTTGGGAGAGGAAGCCATTAAGTCCTCGTGGATTGGTTGTTATATGAAATATGGAAGGTGGTTTAAAGTCCTGGATTGATTGTTGGGAAAGGGGGCAACATAAGGGAAGGTGGTTCAAAGTCCTTCCGGGTTGAAATAGGGATAGATAAAAAGAGGTGTTTAAAAGTCCTCTGGTATGAAATGTGGAAACAAGATGATGAGGGTCAGACATATTTAGGCCCCTGAAGGTGCTAAGTCCTGATGTAGCATTTGGCTAACTACGGAGACCATAATGCTCCTGAACCGCTCGGAGAGATGTGGAAGGTAATTTGAGAGATGGTTGGGAGTGGTCAAAAGCCCTCCCTATGATTGATTTTGAGGAATTGATGAACACGCCATCCCAGCACATTGCTGTTGGTCTTATTGTAACTGTGTGGAGCAACCTACCCTGCATGTGCTTTTGTTCAACCATTTAAATGTCTGCAAACAAATCACCAATGTTAAATTGAATTGTTGATGTTAGTTTGCAATACTTGAAACCATTTAATCGTGGGTAAACAAATTAGCTCTTGTTTGTTTAAAATGTTATCTTTAAATTATTTGTTTAGAAATATAGGGTTTAATATATGCAAAAACAGAATTTGGCATTAGATAACTTACAATGGTTGATATTCTGAAAAAGCCCAACCAACCAACCAAATAGCCATTTTCTTCAAATTGTTCTTATAGCAAACAAACATCCAACCCTTTTTATCTTAAAGTTGCTAGAAGGTGGTGACTGAGGATCAATCATGTCATGAGAAACAGTTAATGAAAATTATTTTTTCTAATGTTTTAATACATATGAAATCGTATATACATTTCCCCACTCCTCAAAAAAGAAAAAAAATCTATATTTGGCATTGAATTACTTTCAAGGGTTGATATGCCATTAAACAAGATAACCAACCAACCAACAACCAATTTCTGGACAGAAAATGGCTTTATTTGAACTAAGCAATTTAATCATAAAGGCTATTTACCCAACAAATATTTATTTAAAAAACAATTTCAAAAGATTAGATTGGAAATGAATATCAAAATAGTTATTAGCCACAATTTAAGTTTGAAAGATGAATATGCTGATTAGGTATCTCTATTAAGCAAAAACTGCTACATTGGCCAAAATATGAGGCATTCTTCTTGACATAGAAATAAGTTGTATCAAAATAACAATTTATAGATTTAAGCAAGTTATTTAGACATCATTTTACCTAATGTGTATATATGTGTGTGTGTACACACACACACACACACACAATTTTATATATAGAGATATTAGTAATAGTATTCATTTAGTACATCATATACTTACTGTGGTCATGTTATAAATATGACTAACATTGATCTTTGCATATCAGATAATTATACCATTGTCACGTGGTATCCCACTGTGACGATAGAAATAAAATCACTATTATCCTCGTGTTCGAATTAACAGTAGCAAGCCGTCAAAGAATGACCGTTAAGAACAGATGTTTGTACTCGGTGACCTCCCTCAGGTCACCTGACACGGGAAGGAAGAAGGTAGAAGCCAAATGATTGGCTGGGACCCTAAAAACAGAAGTGGCACCTTCTTCCCGTCAGCAAAAAAAGGAAAAGACAAAGTTAGTTGTTGGACAGGGTTCGTGGTGGACGGAACCAAAAGCCAAGTACTCCGGGTAAAAGAAGACGAAAAGAATCTCAGACACGAAGGAGCCAATTCTTCAAGCCAGTATTAAAAATAGCATAAAGTCTATTAGCCTGTAAAAGAGGAAACATTCTCCACAGGAACCCTGTCGAAAAAAAAAAGATAAGTAAACTTTGAGACCGTTTCTCCTTATACCCAATTTTATATACCCTCTCTCTCTCTCTCTCTCTCTCAATTTGAAGAAAAACGAAAGAACAGAAAAGAAGACATTTATGTTCATGGACTGTTCATTTCTGATATATTTGACATGTTGAAGGTGTATACCTATGTGTAGTAAAAGATTCATATATTTTAATGTTCCCACGTGGTCGAAGTTGTTATTTGTACTTCTGCTATGAATTTATTTCATGTTTCTTTTTCAGCTTCTATTCACCTTATGATATGCTCGCTTAAAATTGTCCTATTAATTCCTTTAAAATATCACGCGGGAAACCGGAATTGCCGACTACTCTAATTAATATTATTACGACTAAACCTAGAGGTCCATATCTTCCATTGTTCTAGGGGAGGAAGTCTAGCGAGCTTGGTGGGTGTGTGTATAGTGTGAAATTTGGAACCCCTTGCCAGCGGCGGTCAGTCTGGCCATAAATTAATCCCCCACATAATATGCCAGTTCTTATATGCCTGAGAGAAAAACTCTGAACGAGGACTTATTCTACAAGGGATCAAGTGCCAACCTGCCCCGTCTTCACACGTGCGAAAATAAAGTCCAGTTTTGGGATAAAAGTAAATCATTCGCGTCACACCATTTTAATGATTTTTTTTACCAAATATTCCTTGTAGTCTTGAATAGGAAGTTAAATCTGTTTCAAAGAATTTTGCTCTTTGAAAATGAATTTCAAATTTCATGTCGAAATTTATATTCACACTTTGTGTGAATTGTGAACTTGTGAAACTAAAATGATTATTGTTGAAAATATGCAGTTTAGTTTGGTTTATAGATATTGAATTTGAGAGCTAGACCTACATTATATCACTGAGCAATACTTACGAGTATATTGGACAAATAAATTATTTTCCATAATTATAACTTGCTAGAAAAATAAAGATTTTGAAAATAAATTTGTTAGAAAATTAATCTTATCCACTGTGATTGAATCTCTATTTTGGAGCAATATGTTTTCCTCATTATAACAAATTACTTAGGGTGTGACAATATTTGTCTATGGCGGTACATGAAGGGTTAACCAGAAAAGTTGAGCGGCCAAATATAATTGCCAAGAAGTGTAAAATTGAAATTTCTGGGAAAAAGAATTTTTGATGAAGGCCCGAAATGGGAACTGGAAAGACGTTGACAGGCACGGAAGATTAAGTTGTTTTCAGAGCTCAGGCGGAATTTGAGGAAGAAAAATATTGTTATTAAAAACGAAAAGAGTAATGGTGATGGAATGATTTTCGAGCCTGGAAAAAGTTAAAATTAAGAATTTGACAGCAAAAGATCCAGATACGAGGTAATGCGCACTCAAGTTAAAAGATGGGACTCAGAAGCGAACAAAGAAGTCTTTGTTGATGAGAGGAAGGCCATCTGGCATTTAGGGAAATGCTTCAGCTAAGGGGTAAGAAAATTATCCGAAATTACTTATCGGTGCTGAAAGGGAATTATTAATTAGCCTGGAAGAAGGCCAGCCCTTTCGCCTACATAGGTTTGAAACCAGTTCCATCAAAAGTGACAGTCCAGCATATTTGGACATAAAGGGGTTGGACCCTTTCTGACGTCATGAGCCGTAAGATGAGAGAAACTATGTTGGTAGGAGGAAAGCTATCCTCCTGTAGTCCTCACTACGAGGGTAGTGAGAGGAACGACTCTGTGAAAGTAGTGAAAATGGGGTTGGACCCTTTCTGATGACGAAAGTTGAAACAAAGACATGACGGATGTCTAATGAGTTAAAAATGACGTTATAGAGATCACCCCTGCCTCAGTCATAACCTACCCCAGAATATTGGCAATTATTATATAAATGAGCTGATTTTTGAACTCAGCAGTTGGTGGCAGAGAGCGAAGCAGTTGGGACCAGACGAAGCAGACGAAGACCAGACAGGGACCAACAGATTGGAATTGTGCTTTGTGCTGCCAACTCATATATCGCCAGTCCGCCGCTGGGACAAATTGTTTCTAAGAAGACTTAACCCTCGTCAAACCGCCGCCTTAGATCATTATAAGTCACACCCGCAGATTTTTGTCGCCCTCTGTAACTTTGGAGATTATAAAACCTTTTTATTATTACCTACTGCAGAAATCGGAGTTGTATTTTTTTTTTGTTTTACAATATATACCCTTCGGTTTTCAGTCTTCAGCTGCCAGTACACCCTCTTCCTTTCAGACGTGGTCATCGGCCCTTCTTTTAAAGAATCACAGTGTGGGGCAGGGCAGTGTATGGTCACTTTCCTGGAGGGAACTTTCGATCTGTTTTTCCACGTTGTAGCAGAGAGACTGGAGGGAGGCAGACAAGGTTGTGGCAAAGGGGTACCATAATTGGTATCGTTTAAACCAGGTTGTGACCTTGAGGGGTTATATTTGGTGCCGTGATCGAGGACTGGGGCTGGAGGTGGTATAAGGGTCAAGTATCCTAGAATTAACCTGAATTCTTTGAGTTGTTTTATTTTGATTCAGAAATATAGCTTTAAGGAAACATTCTATTTATCTATATTCTTTTTATCTACTGAAGGATGAAATAAAGATAGAAAAATTATGTTCTTCATTTGTTAATTTTGGGAAAATTTCTAGTTTTCCAATTATTTTTCTTTTATAGATGTCACTTGTTTTCAAGGATTCTTCAGTTTTGCTGATCTGCAGCCCATTTTGCGCCATTTCTGTGTCTATCACTTTAATGCACCCGGTCAAGAAGAGGGAGCTCTCCCACTGAGACCAGAGTGAGTATCTCAAAAACTTCATTTATCTTAATTCATAATTCATACATTTTAAATTATTTTATGTTTGTTGTGCTTGCTAAAAGCTGCATTTTAGTCATTTTTTTTTGTATAAACAAATATAAAACATGTTTTAAATTTCTGAAGTTTTTCTTTGAAGAATAATATTAGATAACAGTTGCATTAAAACAAAAATATTGATAAAATTAACTTAGTATATTACTGAACATACAAAAATATTCAATCATTGTTTACAAACAAATATAATTAAAGGTACTAAGATCAATTCTATTTGTTTGAATATAATAACATATTCTTGAATATACAAAAAATATTTAATATTAACTTTATCAATTATTACTGTAAGTAATTATGATTAATATAAGTTATAGTTGCATAATTAAGTAAAGCAGATCCCTAGTGTTGGTAGATCAACCAACCTTGTTGAAGGAAAAAATCTCTGAATTTAAGACTTAAGGAATGTTTCAGAGAATTTATTGTACACTGGTGCATCATTCTTCTGCTATCATCTCATCCAAAAAGTGTGGTTGGCTCTATACAAGTCTTCATCATTATAAACAAATCATTTATGTAAGCAATTTAATAGTTCACATCTTTTAGAACTGTTCAGCACTTAAATTGTGTGGCAAGAGAGCTGCTACTATCATTAAATAATTTTAGGTTTGTATATTTATATTTTAGAGATATTCATTAATATATTTGATGAATTTTTATATATTTTGTGTGCAAATCTGTGTTGTGTGAGTAATTTGTTGTATGGGTAAGGGTATAATTATACTCAGCCCAGTTGACTGGTGCTTTAGAATACACTGACTGGATCTCTGCAGAGAGATAAACCCCCACCCCAACAACGAGTGTCCTGATATGACATTAAACAATCTGATGATGAAACTCTCGTAATGCTGGAGCTTCATTTCCTTCACTCTCAGGTCCACTCTGGCCCGGAGTGGTAACACCTAAAACGGTTCTGTCTATGGGTCAAATAGAACTGTTTGACATTTAAACTGTGTGCAAACAAATGACTTATATGAAACCGAATTGTTTGAAATAGGACTGTTTGATCATTTAACTGTGTGTAAACAAATGACTGATGTTTAATTGAACCATTAGTGATACATAGCAATACTTGGAACCATTTAACTGTCCAGAAGAAAGAGCTTAGGCTCATTTAAAAATGTTATCAACAAAATGTTTACAAATCATATATATTTAATATATATGTATAAAGAGGATTTGGCATTGAATAACCTACAATGGTTGATATGCCATAAAACCCAAACCAGATATACTCAATAAATTGTCAGCACAGAATTTTAAACATTGAGATTGAAAGTATTACAATTCATTTGAATATAATTCAAATTGTAATTATTGAAATGTCTCTGTTAAGAATGAATGAATATATCTATATGTCAATAACCATTTGAAATATTTAGTCAATACATAAAACTTTGTGATTCTAGTTGTCCAGTATAATATAGTTTATACAGACAGACCAATTTGTTTTGATCTGGTTATTTTACCATACAATATAAACCTTAAAATTGTTGCAAATCAGTGAAATGAAAATAGTGACCTATTTTTCATTTTTATTTGGATCTGTTTAAAAGATAAGGAAATAGTAATTATGTAGCTCACTGTAAACTTCTGTAATGTTGACCAAATTTTACCTCGTTACTATTGTTTGTAATTGATCTCAAGTATTTCACTAAATTAATTTAGCAAAGTAATCCTGAATCCATCATGAAAAAAAAGGGTATGTTGGGATAACTTTCTTTATAAGGATATATTGCACTTGACCAGTCACGTGAGCCTTAAGAGAAAATCAGTTGGAGCCTTCTTGAAACAGTAGAGAGATTTCTGGCCACTTAGAAGAGAAAGATATGTTATTAGTGTGTCAGTTAAGACTACTTTCCTTTTCCAAAATCCTCCTGTTTCATTACAGGATCTAACAGAGTTTATGTACAGTTAGTATGTTTTCATTTTTACAAAATTCCATTTTTGTTCTTTTGACTTCTTTCTAACCATCTTTATTTTCCTTATTTATAAATGTTTGGAACTGATGTCTGTTTTGAGAGCCAAATATTGCCAAAGTCACCCAACAGGTAGAACAAATCTATGGGCATTTAGATTAATAGAGTAAAAAGCTGAAATGACTACTGGCTGTGTGGAAAGGTTTTTGCAATAGGGTCACAAATATTCATATATTATTGACACTCTTCTTATTTTAAGCTTGAATGATGGTTTAAATTAGTTAATTTTATTGATTTAGTATTAGATATTATGCCTAAAACAGCTGTAATTGAATTTAGATAAGGATTCTTTACAATTTGATACTTGACTGATCATTTCTAATATTCTCAGTTTAATGAAAAATACATCTTTTTTTATTTTTCTTCTTTTATGGTTATAGTTTTATTAGATAAACTATGCTATTATTTACATTGTTAGTTTTTATGGTACACATTTCTTTTTAAAACTTTTCTTCTAGTTTTGAAATACTATATTTGAATTATTAGGCTTATGATTGATTCATCATTGTTTCTAGTGTCTCATCTGAACAAAAACACTAAATCAGGAAATTCTTATTTAGTGTTTGCTTTTCAATAAATTTTTTCCTATGTTTTCATTGCTTATTCAATTTTTGGCTGATGTTGGATATTGTCCTATTCATTAATGTTTTTTTTATTTTATATACTTAATGATTTTTATGAATGTATAATTTGGCCAGTCTGCTTTTAAGTAAAAGTAACAGAATGAACAAAAACCAGGAAAGTAGCATGAACAGATGATAATGTATCAATGGAATCTTATAAAACCACCTCTTAGTTTTATCTGTTTAAAATGTAATTCAAATGTGATCATAATCAAACTATGCTTATTCTGTGATTATAAAGCATAGGTGATTTTTGCACTGTGCAATGCTGTTTTTCTGTTAATGTTGTCTGTTTCTTTTGTTTTTTTTTTTTTTTTTGTTTTTTTTTTTTTTTTACTTTGATGAAGTTATATTTCAGTTTGACTCCTTTTCAGCAGTCATGTGGTTGTTCACTACAGTACACTGATTCCTGCTTTTCTCTCTTTCACTAACTTAATGCCTTTTCCCCATGGGTGGAATTAATAGCTCAACATTGTACGTGAGCAACCAACTTCTGCACAATTAGTTCTATTTTGTGCATTATTTATGCTTATAACAAAAAATTGTCTAGCAAAAATGGGTAGTAGACCAACTGTGGTAGTGTTGAACTATATGGTCTAAAGACCTACTCCAATTATTGCTGCATGTGAATTGTTTGGCTATCAGCATGTAATCTCAAAGCGTCTTTGTTAGTAAATTATTCAGGGCCAGTTCTCTTGCTATTGTTTCAGCCTGTGGCTGTTGTTAAGCTCACTTTAGCAAAATTGGCCAATCAAAAAGCATGCTTCACTGATTATATTTGCAAGCCTCATGTTTTGTTGGGATCTAAGGAATGTTGGTTTCTCATTGAGAAGGGTTGCACTTGGTGCAAACATTATTTTTCAATGAAGGAAAGATATTTTTAAAACCATTCCTTAAAAAAAGTAATTTAGTCTGTGAGAATAAGTTTTAAAATATCTTTCCTTCATTCTTTAAAGACTGTTTTAATTTTTTGAATTTTTTTTTTCTTTACTTGGATAAATATCAATTTATATTTCCAATATCAGTGAGCTAATCATAATGTAAAGAAAATATTCCAAATTTTAAAAGGAGGAGAAGATAATCCTTTTTCATAAGTTTAAAATTGCTCAGAACATGATAATCTGTGTTGTTTTTATCATTATTCTTTTATTCTTACAAAACTTGCAAATATAATCGTTTCCAATTTCTTTGTTTAAAAAAAAATGTCCAAAATTAATGAAGCATTGAATACACTAGTTATGGATAAAATTTTCAAAACACTTTTTCATGTTTCTGGGCATAAATATTGTTGGAGCCATTTACTGTAGGTTTATTTAATTTGATTGTTAAAATCATTTTATTTGTTTTTTTCAAATCTAAGTACTCATGAATATTTAAGATAACTCATTACTTTCTCTTTTAATGCAAAAAGCAAAAATTATCTAAATTGTTTGAAAAATTTACATATTAATGAATTTTTTATGAGTGGTCTTTTGTAATCTAAATCAAAAAAAGGACCTGGCATTTTTAGTTATATTTAAATATTTCAATAAAACTCAATATTCAAGTAATTTATTTTTCATTGATGCTAGAAAAATGCTAATTGTTAATCAAACTTTTCAATATCTTACATAAACTATTAATTCAGTTTCTGACTAAATTATATTACATTTTTATACTCTTCAAAAAATTGTTTGCATATCTTGATTTTACCATTGATCTGTACATGATTTTTTGAGCTGTATATAATCAAAATGCGATGCAGACTGATGTAAATTGATTTTTTTGTAACAATATCCAATTATTGGGCTTTTTAAGAATTCTTTGATAGAACTTGAAGTGTGTTTTATCTTATTTATGTGCATGTGATCTTAAAACTTTTTGGAGTCATTGTCAGTTGTGAAATAAATATGGATATAAATTTAGTTCAATGATATTTGTATAAAAATCTAAATCTACAGTTCTTTCCTGTGGAAAGAATTTATCAAACTGTTGTTTATTTAGTTATGTATCTTACAAAAGGTTTCTTATTGATTTTCTTGTATAATTTGTAAATGAAAATGATTTTATGAATTAATATGCCAAATTACTTTGAAGTTTGCTTTGTTTATTAGAATCATTGATTTGATTGTCCAAAAGTTTTGATATCAGTTGTAAACAATATGAAATGACAATTACTCCAATTAATCTTTCTTTGTAAATAACTGAGACTGTGTGTCTGTTGTCAAAGTTATTCAATTTTCAATGGCCTTGCTTCAAAATCTTTTTCTTTTTATGAATGGATTTGAATGGAGTAGATGCAAATGTCTACACATGCATTCAAATTACATTATAAAATAATATTGTGAAAATTTATTTACTATAAAAATATGTCTGAAAATTTCTTTTTTCCTCCTTATTTTGTAAATTATAATTTAAGAGTTTTCAGTGTCTCCAGCTATTCTTTCTTTTCCTTTTTTTTTCTTTTTTTTGTGGAAGTTTTTATGTGTATATGTGTTTGATTATGGAAAGAAAAATTTTGAATTTTAGGTCCATTTAAAATCTATTGATGTAAAATGTGTTAAATCTTTTAGTGTGTATTTTGGGAAGTCAGTGAGAAACAACGCTTTGGATGCCTGATTTGTGTGACTTTGTCTTGTAATGTGAAAGCATTTCTGTTGCTCTAAGAAAAACTAAATGTAGTGTTAAGCATTTGTGGTGTTTTAAATATTATTAGGCAAGATGCCCTTGGTAATCCTGAGAGCCTTAATGAGAACAGGTCAGTATGCAGTTCTTAGTAATGTTCACACTTAGTTTTTGCTGTTTAAGCTTGCTTCCTTCTCAGATGTTAAAGCTTATATCATGCTATATAGTACCACTGCTTTCTTTAGATTTTGTTTCCTATTATCACTGCTATACAGTATTTGTATCTCAGATGCTTTTCTGTTTTTCTTTTTTTTCTTACTACTTTCTTCCTTGTTTGTTTTTAAATTTTACTTTACATACTAATATAGTTATTAGATTTAGATTTGCATGTATTTCCACTTTTGCACCAAACAATAAAATAAGGCTGAGTTTTCTAATCTTTAAGACAGACAGTACATGTTCAGTTTGATAACAAAAATTTATTTTAGAATTTTGCTTTATAAATTATCCGATCCATTTATTCTTTTATGAAATATTATTTACAATCCGTTGTTTTGTCATTTAATTTAAATATTCTAAAATCTCATTGCTCAGTTTTTATTAGCTCTATTTTTTTATCGAATACAAATAATTTTCATATATAATTATTAAATACTGTAAAGTAACTTGAAACTTAACATTGACAATTTAATTATCACATATTTTTACTGATACATTTTTATTGATTTTGATTATTTGGATTAGAATCTTTAGATTGAAAATATTTACTCTGTCTATATATTTAAAAAAAAAGGTGCACACACACACAACACTGTTTCTCCTTCACTTTTAATTCTTAGCTTCTCTTTTTTCCAAATAAAAAAATCTTTTCTAATTTCTTTATCTTGCATTGTAGATTTTTTTCATTATTTGGTTATTAGTAAAAGTTTTTTTTTTGATTGAGTAAAAATAATATACAATTTGTAATGCAGGTGGAGTAGTCTTGTAATAGAAAAAACAATTTGTCAGTTTTTATCATCTGCTTTGCAAAAATATATTTAAAAAAAATAGTAGGTAAAAATAGTTTTCTTGAAAAGTTAAAAGCAATTTTTTAGGCATTAGAATTTTTTTTTTCTTAGATGTAAATGCACTTTATGGGTAAACATTAGTAGTTAAATTTTTTTTATTGAACAATATTTTTAGTTGAAGAAAGAAAATCATCTTAAATTATTTTTAAAAAGAAACTAATTAAAAATTTTGACTCTATTTTCTGTTGAAGCTGTTGTGTTCTTGGTTTTCTTTTCATATTATCTTTGTAATGTGAGAGAGAAATAAACAAAAGAAAATTCTACATAAATTTTTAGTTTTTCTCATCACATAGAGGGAATGAATATTAAACTCTATAAACAAGTGTCCATTTTAAGCTGAATTTCTTATTTAGAATTTTTTTTTTTAGCTGAAAGTATATTAGAATAACAATTCCAATTTATTTTTTAAATTATTTAGCTGGAACCAAACAGTTTGGATGATATCTACTTTTTAGGGAGGTTCTTTTTAAAACTATTCCAAAAATATTTCGATTAAAGTATTGTTTATGGAAAAAATGTTTAAGAATTTTTTTTTTTTTTTTACAACTGAGATGTTCATTATAATATGTAGTGTTTATGAAAGAAATAGTTTCACAAAATTCTTTAAAAAAACAACTTAATATATTAACACTCAGTTTTGTAGAGAAAAACTTGAAGTTTATTATTATTATTGAAGTTCAACTATTAGTCAAGATGCCAAAACTGATATTAGCTAGTGTAAATAATGTTAACAAGTGTTTGGCAAGAAATTTACTAATTTATATAGATAGTGTGACTAAGCACTAAACTTAAAACATCATCATTTTCATGTTGGGCCATGATTAAACTTCAAATGTAGTGAAATTCAATTTAATAAACCAAATAAAATAATGTGATAAAATGCCTCGTCGCCACTCGTAGCGAGTAACAAGAGAGCAAAATTAAGAATAAAATACACATCCACGAAAGCAGTTCTCCTCCTATGCAAATGACGAACTTCAAGAAGAAATAAATAGAGCTAAATTTCTTCGAGCAGCAGTTAAGCTAAGGACTACATATTGTGCATGTTGTTGATGACTACATTTTTTTCTTAATTTTTTAAATTTTTTTATTGTTCCTGACTACAAGTTTTTTCGGCTACAGAGAAAATGGGTGAATGGGTGAGGTTAAGCAGCGGCATCCTGAGGCCGTTCACGGGAAAAGGTGATGTGGTCACATGGCTTAATAAGCAGAAGCTGGTTGCTAAGCTGCAAAAGATTGAAGACGTAGTGACATTGATCCCGATGTATTTGAAGGGGAATGCACTCGCGTTCTATCTGGAAATGGGAGAGAAAGACCAGACCAATTCTGAGAGGATTGAGAAAAGACTAAAGATGGCATTTTTGGAGGGTGTTTTTGAAGTCTATAACAAGCTGAGAACAGTTACCTGGACTGGGGAACCAGTGGATGTGTATGCAGTGGAAATAAGGTGACTAGCAGGATTGGTTGGATACTTGGGATGAAGCCTTGAGAAGACTGTCAAAATGGCCTTTGTGAGCAGTTTTCCTGACAGCATTTTGATGGAACTGCACTGATTGACCAGGATTGAAAACATGGAGGTAGAGGAATTTTTTAGGCATGCCAGAGTGCTGGGCGAGACAGACCGGTGAACTGGGGGCAGTTGTAACCTCTACCAAAATCAAGTCTGGTGAAGAGGAGCACACAGTGAGGAAGCCAAGTTGTAAATTCATTGGAAAATGTTTCAGGTGTCAGGGATGAGAGATTGTATAGAACCAAGTAGAGTGGTGATTGACTGCGGGACCGTTTATGCTGATGAATCAGATTGGCTGCTATGAGAGCATGCTAAGAGAAGAGATAAGGGCGGAGTTTGAGAAGGAAGCTGAGAGGTGGATTGACAAAGGGATTTTAATACTGTGGTCAGGAAAGGTTGAAGGAATACTGCCACTTATGGCAGTGGTTCAACCTACTAAAAAGAAAGTTAGGCCAGTGCTGGACTTCCGAGAATTAAACAAGTATGTGGTCTGCCACACCGGAGATGGAATCAATGTATGTGAAGAAGTCATGAGGGAGTGGAAAAGAATGGAGTGAGCAACCAAGATTGTGAACTTAAAGTCGGTCTACCTTCAAATTCATGTGGACAAGAAACTATGACAGTATCAATTGGTCGAGTATATAGGTCAGATTTATTGCATGACCAGATTAGGATTTGGATTGAGTTCCATGCCAAAAATTATGACAGCAGTGCTTAAAATGGTGTTGACTAAAGACGATGCAGTGAAAATAGCCACAAGCTCTTATTGTTGTATACTCAACACATAATAAATATGCATATATACACATATACATGCAGAATACATATTGACACAATGAATAAAGACAAGCGAAGACTTCTTTAAAAAATATACCTCTCACTTTATTTGAAAGGTTTGTGTGTGAGAGGGAGTTGGAGACCGAACAGAACTGCAACATATTGACCTCCCCAGCCCCTCCGGACATAGCTGTGTGTCGTTCTCGTTCTTCTGGACTGCTCAACTGGGGGCCTGGGGGCCCAGCCTCTCTAGGACATGTTCTCATCCCAGCAACTTCTCACCAACTGGTCTCCAAACTAACTGACTTCCTGTCTTCACTGAGTTATATAATAGTTCAATCGCCCATTCAATATCTTTGGAATGGCATGTTTGATCGTCATCAAGCGGAAATAACTGTCATGCAGTTCACAGGTCACTCTCTTCCGGTGCATCAGTCTATGACTGTACATTGGGATTTTAACTTGTCCCATATTGTCAGTCAAGCCTGCCTACGCGATTTCTTCCTATAACTGCCATCGGAATGTGTCACTTCCTTCCGGTGCATCACTTTGGAATGGCATGTTTGGCCAGGTCGAAGGTCAATATACAACATTATATCAGTGATATATTGGTGGCAGAGGTGACTGCGGAAAAGGTGAGAGATCATGTCAACACATGTGGACTGACCGCTAAACCATCAGTCGTTGGAAAATAAAATGGCTCTGGGATTGAAGTTACAGTAGAATAAGGCAGGAAAGTTGATGTTCGGAAGAGGAAACAAGATTCCTGAAGTCACGGACGGCCTGACCAAGCAAGAACTTTTCTCTGTGTGCTGGAAGTTGATTGGTCATTACCCCATAGTCGGATGGCTACAGACGGCGTGCAGTTTTATCAAAAGAGAGACCAGTACAGACTGATGAGAGGATAAAATTGACCAAGTGGTGCTGCGTATGATGCAAAAAGTTATTGCTGAAGTGAGAAAGGACCTTGTAAAGGGAGAATGAAACATAAGGAAGAGCCAGAAAGGGGTAATATGGTGTGATGCTAGCAGCCTAGCACTTGAAGCCTTTTTGGAGATAGGAGTAACTGCAGAAGATGCTGCTTGGCTATGGAAAATGGATGATAGCGCCCACATCAATGTTGCAGAGCTCAATGTTACGACAAAGGACATCAACCTGGCTTTGAAATGGGGACTACAAGTAGTTGAAATTAGAATGAATTCGGCAACAGTGGCATCGTGGATCAAGTCAGGAGTGTCAGGAGAATAAGAGGATCAGGACAAAAGGGGCTGCTGAGATGCTGATCAAGTGTCGACTTGGTGCACTTGGAGACTTGATCAGAAAATTTGGGCTAAAAATAACCGTCACATTAGTTCCATCACAGAAAAACAAGGCGGACATGCTAACTAGAGTGAAGAAGGCTTGATTACAGGAGAAGAAAGACACGGCTCCAGTGTGCTATGTTGGAGAAGACCTGAAAGACCTGCATAATATGCACCATTTTGGGAAGGAAAGAACTTTGTATCTGGTGAAGAAAGTGAATCCAAACGTCACAATAGAAGCTATTAAGGAGGTGGTGGTGGAGCAATGTAGGGAGTGCTAATCCACTGATGCTGTGCTATCCAGGCTCGAAAAAGAGGAGCTGTATGTGGCAGAAAATTGGAAGCGGCTGGCCATTGATATCAAACATTATCACCATGAACTGTACCTATTCATGATTGACTGTGAACCTGAGAGAGTAGCAATATAGCAAAGAATCAGAACAGAAACAGTGAAAGATATAGTGAGAGTTGTCGAGGTGTTTCTGGAGAGGGGGCCAGTAGAAGAGGTGCTGATAGATAACGGTGTAGGTTTCCATTTGGAAGTTTTTAGAGAGCTGGTGAGAAGTGGGGTGTTAGACAATACTTTAGATCTGCGTACTTACCAAGCGGCAACAGGGTCATAGAGAGGCACCATCAAACCATAAAAGCTGTGGCTGAAAAAAGCCAAATCTCACCCCAAGAAGCAGTCACCTGGTATAACATGGTGCTGAAGAGTGGCCAGGTCAGTGCCACATCAATCCGTCTTATGAATGGCAACATCCAGGGTCATAACAGAAAGAGTGGAATGGGGGCAAGCAAAAATCACAGTAGAAGAGGAGGTATGAGTGAAACCGCCCTATGATCACTGTACTACCTGCTGGGGAAGAGGAACTGTGACTGAGGTGCTATCTAAGAACAAAGTGACAGCGGAGTACCACACCACATACTAGATATATGGAGAATTTCCTTGCCATCAGATGAAAAAGTTTGTTGATGAAGTCCCCCAAGAAGAACCTGTATGAAGGTCACAATGTGAGCAAAGACGCACAGCTTGGATGGAGGATTATGAGACCAACTATTGATCTTGAAGATCAAGGGGGCATGTGATAAAATACCTTGTTGCCACTCGTGGCAAGTAGCAAGAGGACAAAATTAAAAATGAAATACGCATGCACAGAGCATGTGTGAAAGCGATTCTCCTCTTATGCAAATGATGGACCTCAAGAAGAAATAAATAGAGCTACATTTCTTCAAGCAGCAGTCAAGCTAAGGACTACGTATTGCACGTGTTGTTGATGACTACATTTTTTGGCTAAATCTTTTTTCTTTTTATTGTTCCTGACTACAAATACTAGGATTCTTATATAGATCATATGAATATTGAAAAAAATCTTATGAGATGTTGAAAACTCTTTTGAGTCTTGGTTGGATAAAGTATGGGATAATCGTAAATACTCAACTGAAATGCAACAACCACTTCCTCTTGAAGATATATAGAAAATACAAATAATGACAAAGATCTTCTGACAGGTCTTTAGACCTTATAGATCTAGCTGAAGAAGAAGAACAAGAAGATGATGATATTATTTCTCTACAAAACTCAGTATAGTAAATGTCAGTATCTTGAATAATTTTTGAAACTGTTTCTTCGTAAACTCCCTGTATTTTGAAATTTCAATTTTTTGTGTTACTGTTACTAAGAAATAATTTCCATCAAAGCTATTAATTTTAACTTAATTCTAGCATAACAAAATGTTACTTTTTAGTAAATGGCTTGTTTAAAAAAACTAACAAAATCCTAAATATATATTAGCTAAAATATTTTCTTGTAGTTGTGTCCGTCTTGAGCATAACAAAAGTCATGCATCCTTGTTGAGAAAAACATATGATATATATTTTTTTAAATAATCTTGTATTGTACAGGGTTCTTTTGTTGATGGCTGCCACCTTGCATTTTTCTGTATGAAATGGTAGAAATTTGTTGTTTATGCCTAACATCAAATATTCTTTTCAATAATTAAAAAAAATCTTAACCTCTTTAAAAAAAAAAAAAAAAAGCTTGTAGTGATAGAAGTTTAGATTTTTAAAAAAAAGTATGAATGAGAAACTTGTAAGCTGTTGCAATATTGGTGTTGCTTGATAACATGGAATTCACACACCAGTGAAAATATTCTTTCACTTGGATTCCACTTTTTTTTTTTTTTTTTAGCTCGGTGGCATATTTTATTTGAACAGCAGCAGCATGTTTTAATCAGTGTGTAAACACCAGTTTTCTTTCATTTTCAATAACTGCATTTTGTTTGTATTTAAACAATAAAATATCAATGTTAAAATAGTTGTAACAGTATTGGTTACGTTTGTAAATTTCCTTAAAAATATGAACATGCTATAAAGATATTTAAATTTTTTATAGAAAAAGATTGTTTTATTATAAATTCCATTTTAAAATTGGTGATTATACACTTTAGAAATACCCTTTTTTGTAATGTAGTTCATTTTTATGTCTGAAATTTTTTAACATTGTTATCTTATCTGTTTTGTTTTCTTTTAAGATGGAGCAACAACTATTAGATAAATTTTATTTATTTATTTTTTAAGCATTATGAATATTTCTTAAAGTAAATCAGATGAAAATTGTACTAATTATTTAAAAATATAGTCTTTTTTCACTAAGATATCTTGGCTTCTTTTCTTATCTTATTAGTGATTTTTCTATTCAAATTTTTATCATTTTTAATTATTAATAATTTGATAAATAATTTTTATCATTTTTTTAAATGCTTGAAATATTTTATTTATTATTATTTTGTTACTATAAGTGCTATTTTAACCTAAATACTTACCTATTATTCACTTCACTTTCCTATTGAAATTTAGTGTTTATGTTGCCTTATAATTCAATAAGGTCAGATTTTTGTAAAACTGACAAGATTTTTCTTTCATAAGAAAAAAAATATTGCACCAAAACATTTAGTTTGAATGCATTTTTTTCTCTCCCAAATGATATATTTTGAACAGCTTTTTTCAATTGCATGTACTTACTCATTAACTTAGTAGGGTTTGTTTTGTATAAATAACTATATGCATGTTCCAAAATTCCTTCAAGGGAAATTTTAATTTATGTCTTATTGTAAAATATAAATTGAAATAAATCTTGCTGGCAGTCACTGGAGTTTTAATTAAAGTAAAAAAAATAGAATAAAAGAAAAAAAAAAATTTTTTTTTTTTTTTTTAGCTCGTTTTATTCTTGATTTTGACCCTGTAAGAATCTTTTAAAATTTTTCTTGTTACTATTTGTATTTTGAATAACTTTTATAAGTTAGTGACATTTAAAGAAATTTTGTATCTTTATTCTTCAGATCATAGCCACGTATATTTTCTTAACTTTTTTTTACACTAATTTGGTAGCATTTCAGAAAAATTGAATTATGAAAACATTTTTTCTTTTACATTGTCTTTATAAAATTGCTGATGAACAATTATTTCATTGTATTTTTATTGGATACCTTAATTTCATTTTACTTTATACTCAAGTAATTCTTAAACAATTAATAAAAAAATTACCCTATTAAAAAAAACAAAAAAAACCTCTGTGTGTGTGTGTGTGTGTGTGTGTGTGTGTGTGTGTGTGTGTGTGTGTGTGTATGTATATATATATATATATATATATGTGTGTGTGTGTGTGTGTGTGTGTGTGTATATATGTATATATATATATATATATATATATATAAGATTATAGCCATACTCTAGATTTCTTAAAGTTCTGTTTGTCATATTAAGGTCATATTATTGATAAGTTGAATTTTGAGGTAAGATTTTTTTCCTATCATTATTTTCAAAATGCATTTAGTGAAACTAAATGTCTAAAGTTACACCAGTATTTGGATTTTTTCTTTTATGGCTGTTGGTCAAAAAGTAATGCCTATTCTACTTGAATTACAACAGATTTAATAATAGAAGTCTAAAAAGTGACCAGAATAGTGTCTGGATTCCAAATCTTCTCAATTGTAGTATTCCACCTTTGAATGATGACATGTGTACACATCTCATAGCTATGTGTGAGTTACCTCTTTCATCCAACAGGGGCTCCCCATATATAATGGTTAAAGTACTGGGCTATGACCTTGAAGTAATTGAGTTTGTACTCCAGTCATGTTATTATCTTCACTTTCAGATTAATGCTCTTTTGGAAAAGGTATGAACCCCTTATCCTCCTCAGCTTTGAGTTAAATAGTATCACTACTGTTCTTCCATAAGGATGGCTTTGGCATTAGATAACCCAGGAAGGTCGAAATGCCATAAAACAAAGAAACCAGACCAATCTTTCACCAAAACTAATGAAAGTCTGAGGGTGCCAGGTCGGCACTATAAGATGAATGAGGCAAGTTTATCCAGCCATGCACTATCATTGTTTTTCTGTTCTTTAAGCTGTTGTGAGGCTTTGCATTATCATATTGCCCCCCTCTGACTTTCATCTGTTTCAACCCATGAAGGAGGCAATTCAAGGACAGTCGTTCTCCAATGATGATGAGATAAAAGAGACAATTTGCTGGTAGCTAAAAAAGCAGCCAAGAAGATTTTATGAAGTGAGTGTACATGTCCTCGTTCAAGGTGGAATACCATAATTGTGAAAAAAAAAGAAAGACTATATTGAAGATGACACTTAGAATACTGAAAATTTTGTGTTCATTTTCTTATCAATTGCATGTTTCAACTATTAAATCTGTTGTAATCAAAGAAGAGCAGACATTACTTTTTGACTGACTCCCAATATTTTATTTATTGAAATTTTCAAATTTTTTCATTTTCATTTACAAATACTTAGAATAACTCAATATTGATTATTACTGAAGTAGAGTTCAACTAATAAGGACAATTTAATTATGTTTAGACCATTTATTATATAATTATGTTTAGACATTTAAAAAAGATTTGAATAACATTTTCTTGTTAGATTTATAAATGTTGTATCACTTAAATAGTGTATTTTTAATGGCAGTCCATTTGTTTTGTAGTTACTCTTATCCAAGCATGGAACAACTTGCTGATGCTGTTCACCATGTTGTTGATCACTACAAGTAAGTATTGCAAATTACTTGATTACTCTTCATTCTTTTTTTTTTTCTTTTTTCTTTTCTTATCCTTTTTTATTGAAAAGAAAGAAGTTTGATTATAATTTGGAAGGTAAAATCAATAGGTTTTACCTTGAAATTAATTGATTCCAATGAATTAGGGATTGGGTGGTAAAAGCAGTATAGAGATTGGAAAAATTGTATGATTTATTCATTTTCAAATTCTTAGTATTCTGGTGAAAAATTCTTATCTCACATAAGTGTCTTATCACTTAGTGTGATATCCTAATATTTTGATGTTTATTATTCTGATATGATTTAGATGATTTTCAGATGTTGTTGTTTTTTTAATTTCATGATTGTACAATTACAGAAGTATTTTGTTATGAGTCTCCTTAAAATAGTTTCTTTTTAAATTTTTGTTACTTTCATGTTCAACTTCTTTTACTCTTATTTAAAATTCTTGTGAAAATTATTTGTGACAAGTTATTTTATTAGTTGTAACTTGGTCATATGTATTCAATTTAAACTGTAAATTTAATGGAAACAACACTTAAAATCATTTGCCTTTTGCAATGTTTTTATTACACATAATATTAATGATCATTCTATAGTATTAGTTTTCATTACATTCTTTGCATGTGAAAAGATTTAACCCATATTCATTTTTTAATGTTTCACTTTTAATTAATAAAAAAACCCAAAAAAAACATTAGTCTTCCATAACAGTTTTTTTTTAAAATGACTTTAGTGAAGTTGGTTTTTGTTAATCATGTAATTACAACTTTTAATTTTTTCTGTTAGTTCTTTTTGTGCTATGAATGTTTTGTTATATAGATTTGTTTGAATAATGTCATTTCCAAAATATATTAATGCATTTTTTTTCTATGTCTGGGTTTATCATACACACATTACAGGAAACCAGTATACAGAATATCTGCAAAAGAAATAGTTTTAAAAGATTTATTAAAAAAAAACAAAAAAACTATTTAAAATATCTAAGATACAATTTTATTGTAAAACACTTGAAACCTCAGGTTTTTGGCAGCACTTGGCATTCCACTGTTTTTTTTTAAAAATCGCCATCAACTAGACAATCCATCTACAATTGGTATAAGAAATTTGAAACAACAAGATCTTTGTGTAAAGGTAAAAGTCCTGAAAAACAAATGGAGCTTATTTATGCTAGTTATCTAATCCAAAAAATGTTACAAATTGCACAGCAGATTATTTAGAAAAATTGATCAAAACAGTTGAAAATGATTCAATATAAAAAAAGTGCAGTTATTGTGAAATTTAAGTAAGCAGAACAAAATCACATTTCTGTAAGGATTCATGGAGTGTGTGTCTAATTTTCAGCCATATCAGTTGACTGTATTGTGCATTATGAGTATTAATATCTTTAATACGTTTTCTAAAATAAACTTTTAGAATTGTTTCTTTTGGAGACACACCCTATATTTAATAGATATTGAGATGATTTGAAATTCATTAACTATTAAAATTAATGTGATTTTTCAAGGAGAAATTCTGTTAAAATTCAAGATTCATTAATGATGAACTAGTACAATACAAACTTACAAATACTGTAGTATTGTGCCAAAAATAAGGTGAAATATTCTAGAAAGCTTTGGTAGAATTTGTGCAGTAATCTAAAAAAAACCTGTCACATGAGATATACTTAGTTTATCTATCTTTAAGATGCAAATATTAAGTCTACAGAAATACTTGCAACAAAACTTTTTCAACTACAAGTTGAATTTAATCTTTATTGATTTCATATTATTCAAAAGTATTACTTTCCTTTTCACTTTTTTGTTTTTAAAGATCATAAGATTTGGTGCAATTAGTGATTTTAATAACCAGGTTTTAGTCAAGGTTGTTTTTGTTGTTGCCATGACAGCCACAAAATTCAAATTCATTATCATTTGATGGTATATGAAATGTAAATATGCATTAACTGTGATGAATGCACCTATTGGCTTAACGTGATAATGCTTTTAGAGAATTGAGATGCATGTTGGTACTGAAAACCATTTTGAGTAAGTTCAGTCCTCACTGGGTGAAGAATTAATCTGTAAATTCAAACTTGATTTGTTCATTATAACTTTTTCAGTTTACGAAGAGTCATTGGATTTGGTGTTGGCACTGGAGCAAACATCTTGGTCAGATATAGTGTAAGTATTAATTCCATGACATATCTTCACTTTATCTGTACCTTAGGGGAAAAAAAAATTACTTTATTTAATATTGCATTGATTAATTGCTAGTGTCAATTTTGAATAGTATGCTTTATCATCTCTAAATTTTCTCCTAAAAAGTATACCCATTTTTCAAGTATATGTTTTAAATCTTTAAAAAAAAAATATCTGTAATTTAAGGTTATCACAATTTAAGCATATAAATCTACTTTCTTCATTTCTCCAACATGTATAAGTTATTGCCTTACCTAAATCATATATAATCAAGAAAAGTTAATGCAGTTCCTATATATATATATATATATATATATATATATATATATATGTTAGTAATATCCTGTCCGAAGACAGTGGGTGTGGATTATTCATGTATAGAATATATGAGGAGAGTGTATACTGTGCAATTAGAAGGAAACTCAAGCCTGGTTAAATTGTCATGATAAATTTATTTTGCTGGAGGATATCATATACTTTCTGTCTCATCAGATGACCATACGTGTTTAACTTGAGGTTGAAAAACAGCAAATATGGATTACAGTCTATATGTGTATGGAGAAAAAAAAAAGGAAAAACCTGTATAAATTCTAAATTCTCAGGTGAGAGCAAAGGGGCTCAAAACAATAAACTGTTAGAAACATTAAGAAACCAGAACAGGGTGTTTCTGTAAATCGACCCATCCCAATTTGAACATATGCTAGATTTTCTATAGCAGGTGGAATCTTCTGAATAATGGAGGCATGTAAATTAAATGATTATCTTCATATAGTTTTCATTTATTTCTAATATTTATGTTAATTCCCTCTGCTAATGTGGTTTTAGAATTTCTCCTTAAAAATAAATAAAATCAAAATAAAAGGTGCCTTTAATTAATCCTAAAAATGGTCAAGGGGAATTAACTACTTCAGAAATTTTGAATTAATATCTAAATTTCCCAGAATATCCCCCTCTACATAAATCTCCCTGTCATATAATACTATCAACTACTGAATTAAATTTAATAATTCCAATAAAAATCCAGCATCAATATCCCTGCTATTGCCTAGAGTAGAGGCCTCGGCAGCCCCCAGTCAGGATAATCTAAATTTACCTTTGTGTCTACATTTAAACACGAGCTTGTTCCGTTCATTTAACAGGAGTCCAGAATCTTTAAAATTAAGTATACTAATTTTTTCATCGATACACAAGTTACATCTACCATTGAAGCTATTCGTGGTTGAAGACTGCCTGATTATTTTTCACTCTACTCTGGGGATCAGCCTCTGATCCTTAAGGCTCCAAAAATATTTAGATAGCGCAGTTTGGTTTCTAAGTTGTGGATTGGAGAAAAAATGTCTGTGATTATACAGCCATTGTTTCCAACTCCCAGCTGAGATACCTATATTGACCCTCTTCCCATTATTATTATGTTCCAGGGGGGAAATGCACGCCCCTTGGGCAGACGATGCAACTCAAAGAACGTCATATACCATACGTGCATTTCCATAGTCTATGTATATATGCGTACACCCAACAAAACAGCAGTTGTATGGGCATTTAGTTCCATCGTAAAAATCATTTAAGTAAGATGAACAAGACATGCAGGACGCTGCTGGATAACTAAGAACAAACTCATAAGCATAGAACTCCTCTTACAGATGGATGTAGCAGTGTTAGTTGACCAACAAGGACTGCTTTACATCAATTCTGTGCTGAGACTGGATGTTTTTGCAGGAACTGCCATTGTGATGGATCATAGGGATGGATTGTGAGAAAGTCAGGGAACTCTTTACTATCAGCATCTCTTAATAATAATAATAATAATAATAATAATGAAGACTTGAAGTATATTCTTAATTAGATCAATCAGTATTTTTTTCTTGAACAGGAAATCAAAGTTTTTAAATATTTAGTCTTACTGTAAATAAGTATAATAGATAAAAAAAGGGAGTGGGAAAAAATCACAGTGCTGAATCTCTCTAGCAAAGGAGACTGCATTGTTGAAAAGGAGCTTAAAAGTTTACTTTTTTATTAAGAATTATAAACTTTTATCTTCTGAAGAAAATCATTGGCAGTGGTGAAATCATTTCCTTCCTGGAGAGTGATTTCACCATTCAAAATGCATATTTTTCTTTATTTCTGAACATCAATTTTGGTTATTTTCTATCTGAATTTCAAAACTTGAAAATTATCCAAATTAAATATATGAATTAATATAACTATTTTCTGATCTCTATTTTCAACTGTTTACAAAATCTGATGTGAGTTTTTTTTCTAACTTTAGCTGTGCCATCCCAGCTATGTTGATTCTCTTGTGCTGATTAATCCAACCTGTGATGCCCCAGGATGGATGGAATGGAGCTATCAAAAAGTAGGTTGCTTTATTTTTTTTAATGAGTTGAAATTTATAATTATCTTATGTAAGCAAGAATACATTCCTTGTCTTGTTCAGATTTGCATGAAAAAAAAAAAAAAAAAAAAAAAGATAATCAGTTTGTAAATGTTATTGATTTGCCTCGTGTCATCTCATGACAATTTCCTTGTTTACAATTTTTTGAATAACCAACTTATGAAAAGATAACCTCAACGAACAGAAAAAAGAAATTAATCAAAGAATTTGGTACTTGTTGCTACATGACCCATATAGATGTTGATTAAAAAACAATTATTGATAGATTCATATGCTTTCTTAATATTTCACTTTATATTAATGTATTCTTTATCTAAATTTAACTTGGTGTTATATGAACTGATGTAGATATTATTACTGGTGTATTTGGTAAATTCCAATGTTGGAAAATATAAATTGAATTCATGTATCTTGATTAGAAATGTGAGGATTTTAAATTGTTTTTTTTTTTTAAATTAAATTTATGAAAATGTTTTATAAATAGAAGAATTTTATAAAATAACTTTATTCTTATGCTTTTAAAAAAATGCCATGATCAATATTAACAGACGAAGAAAGTGTTAATGCTATTGATTTTTGGTATTATTTATTTTAGTTGAATATGTGGTATCTGTTCAGTGGTCAGATGACAAACTTTACAGAAGAGTATTTACTGTGGCACTGGTTTGGTAAGGTAAGTACATAAACAATCTTCAATTCTCAAGTACAAGATTTTTCCTAAAAATAATATCTCTCAGGTAATAACCATCTACATTGAAAAAAAATTTTTTTGGTCATGATTGGCTGCTGTCAGTGTTCTTTCTCTTCAATACTGAATTTGTCTTCTTTGAACATCTGCATTTATCTTTACAAATTACTTAATTATTTGTCATATCACTATATATAATTCTGAATCTATGAATATTGGCAGCAGTATAATTCTTCTTTTATCAAGAACTCTCTGTTTCCACTTTATATTTCTGCAACACCTGAAATTGCTATGTCAGCCAGGTAGTAAGACTTACTTGGTCTGCTGGGTTATTATCACATTTCAATTAAGTTTGGAAGGAATGGAAAACGCTTATTACTTTCAGTGCAATAAGGAAATGATTTTTGCTAGTGGAGTTTTATATGCAGTTATATAACATTTCTTCATTACTTCATAAATTTTTTTCTTTCTTCAGAAAACCCGATGGGAAAATCATGACTTGGTTAATGTTTACAAGGAATACATTAAAACTGTCAATCCACAGAATTTAGCATTGTTCATAGAATCATATTTGCGGTAAGTTGAGTGAAATATTTCTTGATGATTTTCCACACATTTAATGTTTACTTTGTCCTATATTCATTTATCCATGCACGTACACACATTTATCATAACAGTTATTATCATAGGAAATAGTGAATATTAATAAGTCAAACATTATGCTGTGAAAATTTTAGATCAAATTTTGCTTAAAAATTATACAGATTTATTGATGTACTTTTGAAAATCAAGGATTTTAGAACATTTTCTGATTTACTTAATGCTTTGTTAGTACTGTTAGATATTTGAACACCTCATAAAAATTGAGACTAATTCATAAATTGACGACTTTATATAGGTTTCGAGTACTTTCCTGAATATATGATTAAAAGAAGCACCTGGATTTGTGAAGTTTTTAGCTCTCTGATGTCTCATAATACTAATAAAATTTTCACTTATGTTACACATTTTTTCTTTGAAATGTAAAATCATATAATGTATAAATAATGTGAATAGAGCAATAATAATTGCTTTGCAAAAGATTTTTAATGGATTCTATGTATAAAAATGATTTTTTTCAAAAGAAAATAATTATATAAAATTGTATAATTTATCATACACATACACCTTCTCTAACTTTCTACATAAATGCATGTATAAATATATTTTTAGATTTACTTACTCTAGTCCATATGTGCATACATCTAGAAAGTATATATCATACTCTTTATATATATATATATATATATACATACACACACACACAGTATTTTTTTGATAGAATGTGGCTTGCAACTAAAAAAAATTTCAGCCACATATAAATGATATTCAGTGATATATCAGAGCACTATATTAAAATATAAAAATTTCACTGCTTTATAATAATTTGATACTTATCATCATGTCGTGCCACCAGCACGGATCTATCTGACCCTCTCCTGCCACCCTTTTCAATTGTTCATCACTCTCGGTAGATCTTTAAGGTTACATCCTGTATTGGCACAGACCTGTTGTATGTAGATTCTAGCTGGTTGTCCTGCCTTGCTCGGTTATGTGAAGGGGGCCCACTGGAGTATGTCACTTATGAGTTCATACCTACTTCTCCAGCAGTGTCCCACATATCTGGTTCATCTAATTTGGATAGTTTTCATGATGAGTGGTAAGTGGCCATACAACTGCTGCTTTGTCAGGTGTTACCTCCAGGACTTGTTCAATATTGCTCACAGCATTCTTGTGTAGTTGCTGTCAAGCTTTTTCTCCGTATATTTAGTTAGCATCCATGTTGTGCATCCATACAGCAGTATCGATACGACCGCTGCATTTCATTTTATCGGTCAGGTCTGACTTCCATATGACTGATATCCTATTGATAAAGCTGTCCATGCCTTTGCTAGTCACATGTTGATGTCTGTCTCGGTTGATGAGACACTGCTTACTGGGTAGGTGAACTTGTCTACTAGTTTCAGAGAACTACCATTTAGTGTGGAGATGTTGCCTCTTTGTATTCCGTCTTGTCTGTGTTGACATGAAGGCCTATGCTAGCAGCTGCCCGTTCCAGATTATGTAGCAGGATTTCGGCTTGGGCGGGTGTATTTGTCAGAAGCGTTGTGTCATTGGCATAGTCCACGTCCATAATTGTTTGTGTGGGGTATCTTCTGCTTCTTTTCTTTGTCAGCTTGAAACCGCTGTCTTTCATTTTATCGATAGACATTCTAAACATGTTGTCTAGACAATATAAAGTGGTATGGGACTAATGTGTCTCCTTGCAGCACACCTGCTACAATGTCGAAGTAGTCTGTGTCTCTGTCCAGAGAGCGGACTTTTACTTTTGTGTTTCTTTGGGTTGGCCGTAGGCGAGTAGTATTTGCTCAATCTTTTCTCTGTCTATGGAGTCAAAGACCTTGGCAAAGTCAACAAATAATATTGTTGTGTTAAGTTTTTTTGCACATACACCTTCAAGAATTTGATGGATAGTCAAAATCTGTGACGTCATGGATCTGTTTCTCTGAAATCCATTTTGGTTCTTCCTAAGTGTCTCCTCAATTTTGAGTTCTATGCAGTTGCGTAGTAGAGCATTGTATATCTTGGCCACTATAGATTTAAGGGTTATACCTCAGTAGTTTTTGGCTAATCCGAGGTCACCCTTCTTAGGAAAGGGGAGGATGCATCTCTTTATCCATCTGTCTATAGGATTTTGATTATATATGACATTACAGTGTTGGAGCAGTATGTCGTCGAATTCCCTGATCTTCCATACATCTGGGGGTATTTCATCAAGCCCTGCTGCTTTTCTCTTTTTAATTTTTCTTAGTACTGTGTCGAGTTCTTCTAGCATAAACTGTCCTAGTTTGATGTCTAATTGTTTGCTGATAATTCTCATGATTGGTTCATGTGTAACTTTCGGAGAGTTTCCTAGTAAATTCTCAAAATGTTGTTACTATAGTTGTATTCGTTCTTGTTGGCTGGTAGCTTTCAGTTTAGCTTTTACAGTGCTATTCCTTCTGTGCACTTCATTTACCGTTTGCCATGCTATCCTAGATTGTCTATCTTCAACCGAGTCTCTAATCTTATCAATCCGATTTCGTATGTATTCTGTTTGTTCTTTTAGGTAATTCATTTTTTGCCTTTTTAAGTTTCAGGGCATTGGTATTGGTTGGCTTCTTCCTATTGCATTTGGAAGCAGTTTTCATGTTTGTATGCTTTTTTCTAACCGCTAATGTATCCCGTGGGACTCTAGGTTTAGCTCTTTAGTTGGTATACATTCTGCTGCTGCTTCTAAGTGGGTATTGACAAAATTCTCATATTCCCCCCACCAGCTGTCCATCATGCCTTCTACGACAACTATTGAATTGCAATGCATCACTGTTTTTCTTCGTTTTATAAGAATCTTTAAAATATTATTCATTACATCCTGCAAAATAAATCAGCTTTTTCTGTGATTAACTCTGCATTAGTATCAAATACTACCAGAAAATTTGATTGTTGTCTTTTTGTAATAAAATGACATTCCAAATTTAAAATAGAAACTTTTATTGTTTCATAAATTGAAGAAGGAAATGATGATAATTTAAAAAGGTGGATGAAAAAAAGGAGTTTGGGGGGAAAATTTAAGAAAAACTTTATAACTATTTTTATAAAGATTACTTTTTGGTTTTTACTTTTTGTTGTGTTGATATTTGCTGCAGCTTGTTTGTAAACCAAATAGCATAAAACTAGCTGCGATAGGAAAGTAACACACAACCAGAATAAGATGAGTTGCACTTTGTTTCATTCGACCTATTTGTCTCACATGAAATTCTCCCCTTCATACTCAGGTCTATTTAGAATCCCATATATCACTTCTCCTCACTTCTTGGCTGGGTCTACTGAATAAAGTGTCATACCCAATTTTTTCCAAGAGCAAAAACAGAAAATTAGCACAATTTGAGTTGACGTCAAATGCATTGTCGTTCATATTGTATTATTCAAATTCTGTATTAGTCATAAAGTGCTATAGAAATGACTCTATGTAGTTCTTTTGTGCAACTAGTAATATAAATATTGCCTGAATTTCTAAGATCTATCATTATTTCACATGTTTGAATTAATATTGTTCTCCTTGTTAATTTTATAAGTTTTCTTTGTTGAATTATTCACTCTGCCTTAGTTATATAAGTCATTTAATAAGAATAGGTTCCTGTTATCAATGTTATGTTTGTGTGTTGATGTTAGGTAATAACCCCTTATACCATTCTCAGTACTCTTCTATAGTGGATCTGACTGAACTTTTGTGAAGGTATGATGGACAGTTGGTAGGTCAGGGTTCATTGCTGGTGAATCAGGCTTGTGAGAAATCCATTTGGTTGGTTATAGACAGTCACATGAGATTTGAGCAATTCAATCGGCTTCAAAAAAGTTAGTTTAGTTGGTAGCAAGACAGCTGGAGAATTAAGTTTTGTAATTTAAAACTTTAATGAAATCGTCTCCCCCACCCGACCCCATTAGGGTGGGCAATAACTTATAAATGAAAGGGTGACTCTTTTTGTCTTGACTGAATACGTCTTCCTTTCAGTGTGACTGATCAAAAAAATGTAACATTTGAAATAAACATAAATGTTTTGTTTTTCCTTCTTCCCAAGGAGATCAATAATGTTTTCTTCTTGAAACCCTTCTATCTTTTTCCTTTCAAGACTAAACTATATTATAGTTGGTATTATCATCAATATTTTTTTAGACTGAACCAAACAGATAAACCAGATGGCTAGTCTTTTTAGTTCTCTCTCAAAATATTAGATATACCATTTTTTATATGTATAAATTCTTGTGTTTGTTATATTTGCCATAGATACCCATATCAACTCTGGCTTATGGAATCTTTTGTTTGAAAAAGTAATGAGTATTTATTCCAGCAACTAGAAAGAAACTATAAAGATTTTTTGTTTTGTGAATGGAAAGGAAATATATTAAATTTGTATTAATGTCGGAATTTTTTTTCATATTCAAGTAATTTTAATTTTACATGAAATATTTTATCTTTGTTTGTTTTTTTTGCTTTTCTTTAAATCATTGCGATGAAAGTCAATAAATGTTCAAAAAACAATTTTTTTGATATTTGAAATTTAGACGAAATGATCTTGGGCTCATTCGAGAATTGGATAACATTCGAAGAAATACAGTGAAAAATGTGAAGTAAGCATTGTTTTACTTAATTGAATTGATCTAAAATTAAAAGTTTACAATTCTTGTTTTATTTGTATTTAAAAAGATTATTTAATATTATCATATTGCATGTTACAAAAATCTTGTAAATGAATTCATTATTTAATTTTTTGAAGTCACTAAATTCTAAAACTAATTTTGTGCTGCATAGAAATTACATCTGTATAACATATTTATCATTTAAGAACATTTGTTTTATGCCTGTAAACTTTTTAGCAGATGAAATCTGAAACCAGTAACTCATCAGTTGATTATGGTTATTAATATCATCTTGCAAAATTTATTTTAAAAATTTCTTGCTGCTTATTTTAATTTTGTTTTTCAAAATATTTTATTCATTTGAAACTTCAGAGAAAAAAAAAGCAGTGATACATGTTTTTGCTCGAACAGAACTTCATATTTTATTGTATATAAAAAAAACAAAACAAAAAACAACCTCATTTTGGTCGGCCAATTTAAATTGTTTTATTATGATTAATTCGTTCAAAATCAAAATTTTTGACCAGTTCCTTTTTATAAAATGAAAAATATTTTTGTCTACTTTCTACTAAATCCAGACTTTATGATCTTTAGGTTACAAAAACTTTTTCCTCTGTTTTTTTTTTTTAATAATCAAGATTGAAGTATCATTAATCATTTTATATTCTATTTAGATGTCGCACTATGCTCCTGGTTGGTGATGACTCCCCACATCTGGAAGATGTTGTTAACATGAATGGAAGAATGGATCCACAGGAAACAGACTTTGTTAAGGTACAATTACTTTCTCACTGAACAAGACTTTGAATTATTTGACTATATCTCATTATAATCTTCTCTGCATCTCTATTATGACTCAAAGTCTCTTCATCAGTAATCCAGTGAATATTGAGTAAAAAAAAAAACATAGACTCAGTTATCAAATGTGTGTGAATGTACGTTTCACAGTCAAATGGAAAGTCCCAAGGACTTGATTTATTTTATTTTATCTTATTTTTTGCATTGATATTGATTTAGTCTATGTTGGAGCCCAAGGTTATATGAAGTTGACCTTTAAGATCACTGGAGGTCATCAAAGAGCAAAATATGCTATTTCTTGACACACACACACATAGATTTTAATATGAAATACCGAAAGTTTTTGACATCATAGATCATGATATAGAGAGTCAGATCTATGTTTTTCATATGGCCATTTATATGTTAGATGTAATTAGTAAATAAAAAGGTCTTCATATTTACAAGAGGCGAAAGAATAAGAACTATTGTACTCTTACCTAGTATCCAGTGCTGGCCCGTATGTCTAGTTTAGCCTAGGAATTTTCGCCGGAATCAAATTGCATGGCTCCCTTGGTTGAGTTGAAGGAACTGCCACCATTCGCCATGTTGTGAACTTTTTTGATCCGAATAGCGGTGTTTTAGTTACCTTAGATTGTTTCAACTGTGGGAGTTGATCTAACTTTGGCTGGAATCTACGCCGAAGAAAAATTGCTGTTTATGGAGAAAATAGTTCCTGTTGCGATTCACAAGAACACAAAAAGAGACAAGCAACACTTTTGATTCTTGTATAATAAAACTTTTTCAAAGCTGTTGTCTTTATCTCACCATACACAAATGTGTTGAGTATGAAAAATAAACGAGATTTATCTGTTCGTTTAGGAGGTGACAGAGAGAGAACAAAGGGGGTGTAAGGAGGACAACTAATGATCCTTGTTTACTTTTAAAAGTTTGTTTTTCTCAGCTTTTGTTGACAAAACAATCTGGAGTCGCAAAGTTTCTGTGTTCAACTATTGGTTCTGATCGGACCAGCACGATTCACAAAGTCGTTTCACAGCATTCGGTGTTTCTATCTGACTGCTCAAAATGTCTGTCTTTCCTCCGGACTCTGCCGAAAAAATGTCTATCTCTGACCGATCGCGGCTACGAATTGAACTCTTCGAATTCCCCCTTCGAACTCTGATCACTGCTTATATGGATTGGGGCAAAGTATCAACAATTTTTGGTCATGTCCATGAATGATGATAAGTAAATCACCCTGATATTTTGTATAATCTCTTAAAACTTCCAGATGGCCGTTTCTAAGGGGTACTAAAAATGAATTCTGATGCCCTGCTGCGTTTTGTCCAGACAAATATCACTTGTCGGAAAAATCCACTTATTTTTGTCTCAGACCCTTGAGCCTGGACTTCATCTTTAGACCACATAAAAATTTCATTAACCCTTTATCACAGAATTCAATCAATGAAATCATCTCTCCACTCTCTGAACCCTCACCTTACTTACTAAAGATCCAACTCCAGGAACGTTATTCCAAAAGAAAAAATAAAATAAAATAAGATAGAAAATGAAATGATAAAAAAAATCAGAAAATTCCTTTTCTGATTCTCTGTATTAAAGAAAAACAAACTTATTTCTAAAATTATCCTTCTATCCATTTAATTAATAAATTTATTCTAATCTTTTAGAATCGTTAATTAATAAATACACCTGGGGTGGGGAGGGCTCTCACAGTACTTAAAGAAGCTTCCAGAAACTAATCGGAAGTTTTCTTTGTTTAAAACTCTTTTTCTTGTAAATTTCTATTTCATATTTCTGTATCCTATGAATCTTGATGAATATATATCAGAATTATTTCCTTAAAGTATTTTGTTTCTTATCTTTCTTTCCTGAGCATTGCCAGGTCTCTCATCTAGTGGACAAATGTTTTTGTTTATTTTTTAATTTTAGTTTTAATTTTTTCTTTTATTTGATATTTTTGAATGAATAATATGTTCCTTAAGATTGTTAATTTGGTAGATGTTGGTCATTTCTATATTTTGTCTGTAAAATCAGTCCTTCCTCACTAATTGAATTATTGATGCAGAAAAATTTCTTAGTAGGGATATTTCACTCATAAAAAATTATAAATCTATAATATATAAGAATCTTCATCTTATTGATTTGTTACTCTAAAAGCCTGCAATCATTTGTACATCAATGAAATCAATATGACTCTTTGCTGCTCACCAAGATCACCAAAAAAAAACAAAAACACTTACACAGATCTAAATCTGTTTTTGAACATTGGATAAATGTTGTTTGCTACTTGGAGATTAATTTAATTTGAGAAAAAGACATAAGACTGTTCTGCTCATCTAAATCAAATTATATATTCAATTAATTTCCTATTAATTTTTAATTTTATTTCATGTTCAAATGATATTCAATTACTCCATTCATTATATACATATGTGACGGTGCCTAAAATATTTATCGCAGGACGGGAGTTTATCTTTCGCACGTGTGAAGTCGGGGCAGTCTGGCACTTGATCCCAGTCCCAGTTAAGATTCCTTTTTCGGGCACATGGGAACTGGCAGATAATGTGGGGGTTAATTTGGGGCTAGACTGACCGCCGTTGGCGAGGGGTTTCCAAATTTCACGTTACAAACACCCACCAGGCCACTTCATCTTCCTACCCACAAGGCTAACGGAAGACATGGACCTCTAGGTTTAGATATGATATTATTATTTATTGTAGTCGACAATTCCAATTTCCCGTGTAATATTTTTAAAGGTGAATAGGACATTTAGCGAGAATAAATTGAAGCGAATGAAGCTGAAAAGGAATATGCAAAAGAAGGCATCTCGATAAGCAAACAATACAACGAATAAATTTCGACATGAGGGGACTTTTAAAATATAACAAGGTTTTTAATACGTGCGGACCGAATCAATATTTAAGGTGCTGGCTATATTACCAGCAGACAGAGTTAAACACAAATGTCTTTCTTTTTCTTTTCTCTCTTTTCTGTCTTTACTCTTGAATTGAGAGAGAGAGAGAGGGCATACAATTGCAATACTTAGGAAGGGTGGAGGGAGAAAATGGTTTTAAGGTTTACTTAGGTTCTTCGACGGGCTTCTTCTGAGATTTATTCTCTTACACGGGCTAGCGGGATTCTGTGGAGCTTGGCTTGAAGGCACCGGTTATCTTCTTGTCCAAGATTCTTTCCGCTTTTTCCCGGAGTTTCGGCGACTGTTTCAATACATCTTGTCATGCCAACTGCTGTCCTGAAACTCAGCTCCGCTTCTTCACCCGGAGTTTTGGCATCAGATCACACATCCTCTCACGGCGACCTCCGTCCTAAAAACTGAATTCTTTATCCCTATTTCCTCTGATGAAAGGGCTACTACTTCCGGCTTTAGGGTTCTGGCCAATCATTTGGCCTCTTTCTTCTTCCTCACCCTGTCAGGCGATTCATTTGGGCTACTATACTGACCTCTGTATTCCATTCTCTATCCAACTGGTTGGGGTTATGGAGTATTGATAGCTTGACCTACATTCTAACTGGATTCGTTACTTTGGCCGCAAGGAATTGACCTGTTCCTATTTCTCTTTTAACGGTCAGTCTTCGGCGCCTATTAATTCAAACATGGAGGGGTATTGGGAAATTGATCTTACCTCTCTCCTCTCAGTGGCAGACCACGTGACACATAAATAAACAATATAGAATTCTCAAGTGTTTCAATTAGAAACCTTAGTACTCCCATTTTGTTTGTCAATTGTTTTATTGAGAGAGAATATTAGTGACTTATTTGATATATCTGCTCTTTGGCCTTTTCTCCTTTCAACTGAATATCACAATTTTATTTTCTTTAGATTGCTGATTGTGGTGGAATGCCACTTGAGGAGCAGCCAGCCAAAGTGTGCGAGGCTTTCCGGTACTTCCTTCAAGGGATGGGCTATAGTAAGTATCTCAAACAGGTTCAACTTTTTGTTAAAAGAAAACTTAAATCTAACTGGGCATTTATTTTATAAAATGATGCACTAATGAACATTTAAAAATACATTTTTTTCATTTTTGCAGTGAGAAAAATCCTGTATTTAGTTGAAAGTTTTATTCAAATATTTGCATCATTGAAAGGATGAGTTAATATCTCTTTTGCTTTTCAGTCACTTCTTCCTTATCAGATGATGAAAAAAAAGGATCATTTCAGTCATTTGTTTGTTTCTGGATTATTTTAAAGTTGGTGCATTGGATTTGAAGACATTCTACTCAACAGTATATAAACTGAGTTGATCTAACTCAACCATGAAAGACAGTGAAGTGAAATTTAATGATAATACTAATTTACACATGATCTATTTTACTGAATAGATTAGAAAATAAATAATAATTTAAACAAATACAATGTGCTACAATTTTTTATGTTAAGAGCAGAGGAAATCATTTTTCTTATTATTTTGAATGATAGAAGCATTGGCAGTCTGAAGTGTGTGTGTGTGTGTGTGTGTGTGTGTGTGTACTAGTATCTTCTGCCTAATTTTATTTTGATCAAAAAATATTTTAATGGTGGAAAATATTAAGTGCAGCATGAAATAAAGTGGAATATAAGTAAATTCTACATTATATTTTACATTTTAACAAACCATACTTTCTAAGAATTCAAAATTATACACTTTGAAAAAGATATAAAAGAATGTATTGATAAAATGAAATGACCTTTAAATAAAAGTTGAATCATGAGAAAGTGCAAGTGTCTATTAAAGAATTTTCTGAAATGTTATAAGTAGTCATAATCTTTATGCTACATACATAAGTGGTATTTTATCAACTCCAAAACATTACTAATAGCCCAAGAATTGTCTCTGACAAATACTGTAAGCATCTTTTTAGCTTCCATTGTAATTTTAAATACATTTATCATTAGTGTGTGTGTGTGTGTGTATATATATATATATATATACACACACACACTAGTATTAAACTGTTTGGAAAATAATGGCTGATTTTTTTTACATTTAAATGTGTAATAAAACTGACCATTATTTTTTAATAACTTGATATATGTTGCATTTGTTTTATGCTAGCCATAGGTTTTTGTTATAAGTTTAAATTTTTTGTGGCTTTAATACCTATTGCTTTGCCTTGAGTGCACACATTGCTCAATGGTAACAATATGCATGTGTAGTGATGCCTAGTCTCTGTTGATAAGTTTCTTCAAAATTATACACAGTAAATTCCCATTAATGTATTGCTGCCTTTATTTTCCTACCTGAGAAATAATGCTGAAAGTAAATCATTAATATTTCTGAAAGGAGTCTTGTATTTTACTGGTTTAAATGCTTCTTTTGTTTTGATATTCAGTTCTTTTATATCAGTTGTATTTTGTAGCCAAATGAAGCCATGTTTTGATTTCATGTTTTGTGTTATACAGCTAAAATTGTATTTGCATTGTTTTAAGATGTTGTTCCCATCTAAGGAAATCTTCTCACCACCAAATTGGGAATATCCATCTTTGCTGTAAAACCTAAAATTTCTAATGCAAAGAAACTATCAAATATTTTGAATTATTTTAGAAGAAAAATTGGGTATGTGCCTGGAGAAAAATATGTTTCCTAATTATATTTTTTGTTCATTTCTGAAACATATCATTTTTTTTTACATCATAAAAAATTATAAGTTTGAAAATAAATTTTTATCACTTACCTTTATAGGAGAATTACTTACCCTTAAATCTAGTCATAAAATAATTATAACAATATTCTTTTTAAATGATGAATAATTTTATATTCATTTTATGAAATTGTTTTCTGAAAAACAAGTGCAGAATATTAAGGTTTAACCATTTTACTGAAAATCATATTTAAACAAAATTGAAAATCAAGAAGTATTGTATGGTGTATTGCACCAAATTTATTCCCTATTGCCTGATATTTATTGCATGGATACACTCAGTGGCACTTTATATTCCCTTACACTAATATTGTGTCTGATAGCTCTTTCGCTCTCTATTTTCCTGCTGCTAAAACTCACTTCACAATTTGAGCTTAATCACTATTCACTCAGTAAATTATTATCCATTTGCATAGAAAGTTAATTTATGCTGTAAAAATCAGACCATAAACACTTCTAGGTACACAAATTCTTATACCTTTTATTTATCTTTTTTTAATTTGCATAAATACATTTGGTTGCTCCTGCTACCAACTACAGTTTGTTTAGTGTTGTGTTAATTAAGATTGGTGATTTTTCTCTGGCATGAACCCGAGATTGGTTACTTATTTTCCAATGTGTTTTATGAGGTGCTGCCTTTGTGAACTAGCAACTAGCTCACAGAAGGGCTACTTTAAAAGTGATAGTGGAAATTATGTGTTAGGGGTAAGTAGATATTTTTAAATGGTTAAATTGTTTAAGCTTTTGGGTAGCACCTTATATATTACATTAAAATAAAACTTTTCTTTAGAGCTGTTTAACTGTTTTTCTTGTAATGTCTTTATTATGTAAAGAATTATCAAAATATATTGAATACAAAATAACTATGAGAATATCAAAAGAATGAACTGTTTAGATGTACAAACTTATAAAAACAATTCTTTAAAAAAAAGTGTACCTCATTCTTTAGTACAATTCTAAAGATTGAAGTAAGAAAAATGATTTTTAATTTTTTGGATTTTGAATCTTTTGTAATTTTTACTTATTTACATAACTTACTTTTTACTCTGCTCAGAGCAAAATTTTTAGATTTCACTTCAGGAAAAACATCATTTAAATATTTTATTTCTATGGTGATGATAATAATAATAATAATAATAATAATAATAATAATGTAAAATTAAACTAAAAATAAGGATTGTGTCAGAAATGTTTTCAGTATTGATTTCTGTCTTTAGAAAGAATAATGCAAAAATTGATCTGCATATCTTGGGTGGAGGAAAAGATATTCTAAATTTCAACCTTTAACTTTGATAAGATATTAAGCTGATAATATTGAAAAAGCTGTATATTTGCTTGTTTTTATCATAAATCTAACCTGAACATGTTCTGGTGAGAAGCTTGTCCTTTTGATGCTAACTCTGTCTTCCAAGCAATCTGTCTGGGGAAATTAGCTTTCACTTCTCTCAGTGGCTGTTTGGATGAGTAGACAACCCTAGATAATTATTTAATGTGTATTCCTCAACTGACACTGTGCTTTCTTCAACTGTGGACTGTAATGAATGCTACTGCTCATGTTATCTTCTTCCCTATGTTCCTTCCTCAGGCATTTTTTGTGCTGAAGGAAAAGGCTGCCACAGTTGTCAGGTACTAGTAATGGCTCACTGCATGTTTCTGCTGCTGCTATTGCATCATCATCATCATCATCATCATCTTCACCCAGCTTAATCAATTAGTTTGACCAGGAAAGCTTGCCATCAGGATAGATCTTAGTTATCCTATTTAGTCCTTTGTACCTTTCACTAATTTTTTTCTATCATTTAACTTACTTATTCTCATTGCTTACACTTTTACTAACACTTATTCCTTATTCTCATTCTGAGTGTGTTGACTAAATTTTTTCAAAGCAGGATCAAATTGATTTTATACTGATGAGCTAAAAGATTATGATCACCTGCTTCTTAAGGGGTTGATACTCAGTGTGCTCACAAAGCAGATCTTATTTGATCAGGCGTTAACTCTATGAAACTCTTTGAAAGGTGTGTGTGTGTGTGTGTGTGTGTGTGTGTGTGTGTGTGTGTGTGTGTGTGTGTGTGTGATCATAAAAAACAAACTTGGTGATTTGAGTTCAAATTCTGGGCAAGGCTGTTTGTGTTTGACTTTGTACTAATGCCCTTTGGGAAAAGGTCTGAAACAAACTCTTCTCTCCACCCCTGACTATGGATAAATAGTCAAACAGACTGGACATTTTAGCTTTACTGTGGCAACCAGTCTTCAAAAGGTTCTCCAGTGGAAGAAGGATTAGGTGAATACACACAGGAGCTCAAAACATTTTCTTTGGAGTCTGATGCTAAGATGTTAACAGCAGGTCCTTTAACTGTTGGAGGTTCTGCAGGTTTTTTAAAATTGTAAATAGAAATATTTTCCAATCAATAAGAAATATTGACATCTCAAGTATTCAATGGGATTGCGATCTGAAGTGTTTAGTGGTTAAGTCTTTATGTTCCTAAAACCATTTTTGTATGACTTATACAGTGTGGTAGGATACATTGTCTGAATGAAAAATGTCATTGTTATATAAAATTGTTGCATGATGAAAGGCAGATGGTCCTCAACAATATTGAAGTATTTATATATGAATACTCCTCTACATAAAAGATCAGACAAAATCACAAACTGCACTAAAAATGAAGATGAACGTACAATGTAAGCTCTGCTTTTAATTGATCTGATGTGTGTGTGTGTATATATGTATATATATATATATATATATATATATATATATATATATATATATATATATATATTTCTTTTAAATACCCTGTCTGGTGGCAAAAGCTGCTTGGTAAAGCCAGGAGTGGCAGTATTGCCTTGAGCTACCAAAACTGTGTTACCACCCCTGGTTGGCAGCTGATGAGGGCAGTGATTTTACGCATTGTATGATTAAAAAAAAAAAAGCAAATATAAATACTCCTCTACATAAAAGATTGGACAAAATGTTTTCCAGCAGAATATTACCCAAACTACCATTCTGCCTCCACTAGCTTCTTTTTCTTCCCACAGTGCATCTTACTGTTATCACTTCTTTAGGATAACAACTTACATGTATTTAGTTTTGAGCAATACTTAACAGGTTAAACAACCTTATTCCATTAATGCAAGATCCAGTGATATCCTCCCTTCACCTTGATTAAAGCTGTTTCCATTTGTGTCTTGTAATTGGCAGGAAAGCCTTTATTTCTTCCAGATAAGTCTTGGCTACCCAATATTTTGTCAGTGGTTAGATTTTTTTCTTAGACCATTGATGATAGATAGTTAGCACACCTGAATGTAAACATCCCACAAGTTGTGCTGTTTGGGAGCTGATCTGCTCTAGTCTTCTGGCTGCAACAATTTTACCTCTATCAAAATCACTCAAATCTTTTTTTCTTGTCTATTGCAGTAATATCCAACACATCAAAATGAAATCTTCTTGGCTGGCTTACCTGCTTATTCACCTCTGACTTTGACGTGCTTGCCATGTGTTACTAGTCATAATGTTTTGGCTCATAAGTGTATATGCAAGTGTCAAACTTTCTTCACACACACACATACACTATCCTCAAGATATTTGAATTTCCAGTAACAAACCATTGCATTAATCCTGATCTTTGATTTTATGCGCATTTCAGTTTATTAAGATAAAACTAAATTTCAAGTAAGAAAATTAGTGATGAAGGAGATGTGTTACTTCTCTGTCTTCTTGTTTTATGCACAAATAGAATTATTTCACTCTTATTTTGAAAATCTTGTATGTTATAATTTCCATAATTTTATGAAACTGACATTAGCCGCAAATATCAGCGGTTGGTTGAATTTTATCTGAATTTAATATCTTAAAAAATATGTATCCTTTGCTTTATTGGTTGACAATGAAGTTTTTAGATAATTGAAAAAAGGTTGATTTTTGAGATTGTCTTGCATATCATAAAGAAGAGAAATCTTAAAATTGGATGATAAAATATTAAATGCATATAGATACCTTTAAAATTACTTCAAACATTTTGATTAAAAGAAAATTGTTGATGTGTCTTATGAACTTAATCAAAATGGGGTTTTATTAATGTGCCATAATTCTATAATTAAACTATCAAATATTTTATTGATAGTTACTTAAATTTGATGGTATGTTAAGAATATAAAGACTTTTAATAAATATTTAATTCTGCAAAATAGTTGAAGCCATCAACCCTCCTGTAATTTAAAATATTTTATTCCTTGTTATTCATTTCTTAAATAAAAACAACTTTTCCATTTTTAAGCGCCAAAGACAATTTTAACTTTTTTTTTCTTATTAAAAGCTGATAAAATTATTTTGGATTTTAATTAATACCTGATTTTGAACTGTGTTTTAATATCCATGTACTTGATTTTTTTAAAATTGAGTTCATGCATAATATCTTTGTTAAGTTTTCAACAAAAAACCCCCCCAAAAAAGCATTACCTTTTAGACAAGTTTTTTTTATACTTCAGTATAAAGTAAATAGTTTTAAGTGAATTATCATTTTGTCTATAAGAAAATTTTTAGAATCCACAAATCTTTTCTACTCAAAATTAGTATTAAGCAAAAATATATTTAATTTGATGATCTTTATTCAGGTTTTATTGGGTTTTTTTTGTTTTGATTTGTGACCATCTATCATCATGTAAATAAATAGTTCTTTGTACTATTAGTATTTAATTCTTGGGAACCGTGAGTGTTGTAATGATCAGTGAGCTAACTGACCATTGTTAGTGAATATTATTCCCACTTAATACCCTCTACATCCAGCCTTGTGCCTAAAATAAACTACTTGATTCTTAGTTTACTTTTCTTTATTTCATTCTTTACCCGAATGCCATTGCCAACTTTTTCATAATGAAAGGGTGAAAGTTGAGAATAAGTACCTGAAAGAAAACAAAAGAAAAACAATTTTTCTTTTTCATATGCAAACTTATTAAAATCACAACTAGTGGAAAAATAGTGATCTAAATTATTTAATAAAAATAAAAATTTTCTGTTTTTGGAACATTTCTTTCAGTAATTGCGTTTATTGCCAAAAAGTGTGTGTGGGGGGGAATATTGATTTATGGATTGACAAATCACCAAAAATAATTACCAAATTTTATATGGATTCTAAAATTTACATTTCAATCTGGATGCTTCATTAGTGGTAGGAGAATTGCTCTTAATATACTCAAAGAAATCTTTTTAAAAATGCATTTAAGGTCAAGAATCATTTTGACTGGGAGAGTGGAATTCTATCGTGTTTTATTTCAGAAAAATTCATTGGGGTCTCCATATTTGCAAATTCTTGACAAAAAAAATTTGTATTTGGCTTGCAATTCTGGTACACATTTGTTGCTACTTTAAGCAACAGATTTTTCTTGAAATTTGCTAACTTCTTCACATAAAACATTGCTCTAATTTTTATGCTAATTCTTTTTGCTTTTACTAATCCCTCCTTTTTGGTTATTTGGATTTTTTAATGCAAAGTTTCACTCACAATTAGTATTTAGTTTTTTTCCTCTTTCATTTTAAAATAGTCTATGGAGATATTCTTTTAATAAATAAATGTCAGAAGATTCTTTTTTTCTCCACCCTTTTTAAAATTATTTAAATGGCTTTAAGCATTTACTGATTAATTTTAACCTTCTCTTTATTTTCCTTTATTAATAAAAAGATTTATTTTTGTTAATTTTACTTATTTTGTAATTGTTACTTGTAATCATTGGAATTTGATTTCAAGTGTTGTATAAAATTTTCTTTTATCATTCTTCCATTCAATTTTAAATCAAATACAAATAAACAAATTTTATTTCCCCCAAATAAATATGTCCTGTTGTTATAAACAATTTGATTTTTCCACTTGAAAGCCATTTTAGATGAAATTGTATTTTGAGAAAGATATTTATATTTTCATTTTTCTTTTTAAATGATATTCAGAATGTAAGTATGACTCTGTTCTTAGTAGTTTTTAAATAAATGCTAAACAAATTTCATTTAAAGCATAAAAGGCTGTTATGATGATGATGATGATGATGATGAAATATAATTTGGCACAATTTACATTTTACTTCTGTAAACTTGGGTGGATGATTTTAGTTTTTAGCATTTTTTCCCCCAATAAACTCTAAAGAGTTTTTAAAATTAATTATTTATAAAAAAATAAATTTTGACATTTAATAATTTTAGAACTGACTCAGACTATAACCAGTTTTAAGTCCAAACTTTTTTATAGACTTGTAATTTTGAGTTGATATCTGAAACAGTATTAAATTTGATGCCAATTTGTAAAGAAAATACCTTATTTAATGGCTGTTGTTATTATTATGAAAATTAAATTGTGATTTTATAATCCTAAATCTGAATCTTTTACTCAAGTGAAAATGATTGATGCTTTAGATGAAATGAGTTGTGCTTTTTTAGTTTATATGAATTTTCATTGATGATGTGCCCATGGGGATTTGTACCCAATGTAGCATTATCTTTCTTTTTAACCTACACTTTTCCTTAACAATTGCAATGCACAATTGCACTGGAAATATTTCAAATCATCCAATCAAATTTAATACAATTAGATTAAAAGTGTTTATATGGGATTTATGAAATTATATATCTTCTTTCTACTCTATAAAAGATAGTTTGGTTTGTCAAAGTTACAGGTGATATTTTAGTAAATTTAAATTTAGTCAAGTCATTAAGTTGTTGTGTTAGTAAATATTTTTACTCGTCTTAAAACATTTCTTGTTTTGTTTTGCGTTGTTTTTCTTCTTCAATATATGCTTTTAGCTCCACTCCAAATAATTCTTTTTAGTTTTGGAATCTTGCTAATTTTGATTTTAAATTTTCATATTATAAACTGGGAGTCAATAATGATAATATTATGTTCCCTGTAATTTTATTTTTAAAAAAAGTTGATTTAAAAAATATTTTTGGAGTTTTGATAATTTGAAACGAGGAAAATAAGCTTCTTTGTTAAGAAATTTTTATTGAACTTTCCTATTCGTTTTATTTTTTCTTTTTTGTTTATTTTGATCCAAGAAATTAGTTTTACATTTTTCTTAATAAATTTTCTATCTCTAAACTATTTGAATAAATGCCAAAGAAATTCTTTTATTGTTTTGAATTATTAATACATTTTTTTTTTTAATAATATCACCCCTTTTCGCTTTTCACAACAATTATGTTTTTTTTTTAATATAAATAAATAAAAATCATTTTACTTTCTATATTTAATTACATTCTTATTTTGAATTTTTAAAAAAGCGAGAAAAATTTTTTAATATTTTTTTGTTCATTTAAAGGAAGTCTAGTTTGTCATAAAGCCATGTGAAAATTACTATAAATGGTTTTTGAGATCAGATTATCTATTGCATAATCTCAAGTACGACTTCCATTATCTTCATTTAGGATCAGTTTTAACAAAAACCAATGTCCCCATTTGAAGAATTTTTTTTAGTTAATTTCATCTATAGATAAATAATTACAGATTGAAAAAGTGACATTTAAAATCTAAACTCAAAGTTATCTTAGAGATAAAATAGAATGCCCCCCCTCCAAAAAAAAAAAGGTTTCTTCTAAGAATTCCAAGAGGGCAAATTGGATGATAAATTATACATTTCAGTGTAGAAATAACCAAAGTATTCTTTCCAACTTTGAATAAACATGTTGATAATTAACCTCCTATTTTCTTTGTGTAAGAATTTGATTTGTTGGAGATGTATTGAATGTGCAGTTTTAATTAACCAAAATTCCACACTTATATAATTAACAGTTGTAGTTTATTTCTATCCACAAGAAATTAATTATTGGCCAGTTGTTTATTTAATGCAGAGTTAATCTACTTTTCATATTCCATTCCTTTGCATTGCTTGACACAAGTTTTATTATTATTCTAAGTTTATTATGGTTTCTTTTAATTCAATGTTACTTGAATAAATCTACTTCCAAAATGCATTGTAAATTAATAGGATCTGGAAATGTCCAAAAATTTTCAATTTCTTCTCTTGTAATGTTGAAGAACATATAGAATTTATTTTCCTTGTGATAACACTTGCATTTAAATTGATACAAGAAGTATTTCACCTTAAGATTGTTAATTTTGGTTATAATTTGTGTGTGTGTGTGTTGGGGGAGGTTAATGATATTTCATTAACATTTGAAGTAAATAGGAAATGAATGTAGAAAAATTCATGGGCAGTAGGAAATTTTTTTTGAGTTTCCAACTTTTAAAAAAGCAAAAACCTGAAGAATAAAAAAATTTATAAATTTTGTAAAAGAAAATAATCTGAATATAAAAGGAATAAATTTGTGACTTTGTAAAATTGCCAAGAAGGTTAGAAATTTTATTGATTGGTATCACAAATCGAAGGATTTCTTCTAAATATATTTCTTTGATATATATACAAAATGACTTTGATTAACAGTTTCCAAATTTTACTGTTAATATGAATTCTTCTTTGAATAACTTATTTATAAATATTAGTATTCTGATGTAATCTTTTAGTTAGCTGTATTCACAAAGAATACTTTTTACATACTTATTTGCTTCAATGTATAATAAATGAAATTAGTTGAGCAATTTGAAAGGTCATTGTGTATTCTTTTTTTAACAATAGGGTTTATGTATTTTATTAAATCTGCCTTAAATTTCAATAGGGAAAATATCTGCTGTGCACCTGATCAAGTGTCTGAATCTCACCTTCACGTGTACCTTTTTTCTTTAAGGGTTTTTTTTGGGGGGGGGCAAAAAACCCTCTTGCTTTTGTCTCCTTTAGTGTCTATTTCTATTCCAGTTTCTGAGATTTTGCATGCTTTTTATAAATTCAACAGTGAATCTTCTTTCTTTCTTTATCTGATGCATAACTGATCTCTCTCTCTCTCTCTCCTCACTAATTCCTTCATTATGTCTGTTTTAAGACCACAAATTTATTTGTACGAGTTTGAATAATTCCTAAATTTTGTTAAACATTTTGCCTGTCAAATACTGAGCTGCTTATCAAATTGATTTTTATTTTTGAAATAAAGAACAATATTCTATGTGAATTGTTATTAAGAATTTATAAATATTTTCTTTCTGTTCTGATTAAGTTTAATTAAAAAATACTTTTAGTAATTTTTCATTTCTTTACCAGAATTAATTGTGCTAGATAGATTTTATTTTGTTGACTTTGATTCCTAATTTTCATTTGTAGTTTTATTTATTCTTGATTCTCTCTTATTTAAGTAATGCTTCTTTTTAAACTTTATTTAATGAAAGTGAAAACCAGTTTTGTAAGTTCATAATTGATGAGTTTTAAAACTAATTTTGGTTTTTATTTCATATTTGAACCATTTTATAATTGGTTTTAAAATACTTTTTGAAAATCCTCTTTTGTTGTCCTTGCACCTTTTTTTTTTTTTTTTTTTTTTTTCAACTGCATTTTGGTCCTTTACTCATTTTTTACCTTTTCTATTTCAGTCCCTGCATTGATACCTTCTCGCAGCATGTCTACTTGCAGTGACTTTAGCCTTGCAAGCACCAGAAGTCCTACCACTGAGGAAGATGGGGCAGAGTGTTAGACCAACAACCACCACCATCATTGGGCAACTTGGATTCCTTGTCAGTCATATCACTTTGGATTCAAATGCTCTTCATAAATAATAAAATAAAGAACAAAAAACAAAACAAAAAAAGTTCTATAAAACCTGAGGTTTTTATGGCAAAATATTCATTACATTTTTTCACATAACTAGATGGTTATCAGTCTTCAGAATGAGGCTCTTTATTTCAATCTAATCTTAAAATGCAGTTGCAAGTATTTCTGCTAGTTACTAATTCTAACATAGTTTCTTTCAATTTTGCTTGATTCAAGTTTTCCAATTATAGTTGTAAGGGTGGTGGTAGTGGTGAGGGAGGGGAAAATAACTTCTATTTAGTAAATATTTTAGACATCTTAAAGCTAAATTATACTACTTTGCTGATTGTTTTTTTTTTTTAAATACCCCAAATCTTTGTTGATAGTAGAACTAAATTTCAGCTTTCTTTCACTCCCTCCTCTTCTTACCACGATTTTTGTTTATTTCTACTTTAAACTCAATTATTTGTTTTTGGGGTGGGGGTTGTTGTTTTTTTTTGTTTTTGTTTTTTTCTGAGGTAATAAATTCATCAACTTTGTAAATCTACATAAATTTTGCTTAATTTCTTTTAAAACTTTTTCATAAGGATTGTTCATCTCCAACCCTCACAGGGACACATAGTCACTAAATCACATTTCATTTGGATTCCAGTGATCTAAAACCCATAGAAAAAGCTGTTAATCAAAATGAAACAACCCTAAACATTTTGTTTTTATGCTTTTGTGAATTTGATATTTCAACAAAGCATCTGTTGTACCTTCTGTTATTTGTTTAGTAAGAATATTTGGATTTAAAAAAAAAAACTGCTAAGAACTTAAATGCTTCACTCATCAGTTAACTTCATTCTTTGCAATTGAAGATTGCAACAACAACAACAACAACAAAAATGTAATTATTTATCCAAATCTCTTTAAGGCGCCAATTTTCACCTGGACATTTTTAAAAATAAAAATTAAAAAATGCAATGCTCAGAGGCTGGAGAATTTTTTTTAATTCATTGTTATAAAAACCAATTTTTTTTTCTTTCAATTGTTAAAAAAACAAATCTAAAAATCTTTAATTAATATGGGACAATCATTTGTAGCTCTAGTTAGTTCCCATTGCCTTGTAAGAAATCCTCAGTAGCAATTTCCTATTTAAACTTTATATTTTATATAATTAACAAATTGTTGATTAGCTTGTTCTTGAAATTATTGTTATTTGTTGAATTTTCATTTTTAGACAAAACATTTTTGTTTTAGCTTTGATTTTGATTTTCAAACTGACTGACCTCCCCCAAAAAACGTTGGTTCATTTTAAATATATATATATATATATATATATATATATTTATTTAAGACAAGTATTTTTATCACTTAGCAGACCTGTAAATCTGCAAGTCATCTATTTGTGACTAATACCATAGTAGAATCTCATTCAGGTCAAGATGTTTAGTTTGGTTCATATTTTCCAATGCACCATGAAACTTTTAGGTGACAATAAAGAAATCTTTGAACCAAATATGCTTTTGTATTAACTTAGTAGTCACTGTTAATTTACTACTGTATGAATTTCTCAATTACCCACCCATCTTCCCCCTCCCCCTCAAGAAAAAAAAAGGGTTGTTTGACCAGAATGTCTTTGTCTTTAGAAAGTAATGGCAAAGTAGCTTGGCCTTGCCAATATTGGCACGGCTTTCATTTTCTAGTCAAGCAATGGTTGCATAATGCTTACTGCAGCTTCAATATTAATCTCTTTAATATGAATCTATAAACACAAATATTAGTAATAAAGACAATAATAATGACAATAATATAAATAAAACTGTAGAAAAAAATGAAATAGTGAAAATGTGAATAAACAGGTTTCAAGTTCTTAATTAGACTGAAATGCAGTTTGATTCCGATATATTGTAGCTCTGTGGTTGTTGTGCTAAACAAGCCCTTTTTCGTGTGATGCTTGTCAAACTTTGTACATAAAGAAAAAAAAATGCCTTTCTTCTTATGTTTCTAGAGGTTAAAGATGCAGTTGACAGTCGTGTGGACTTAATCGACCCTCATTTGTTACTTGACAAGTATTAAACAGTCCAGCAGTTTTGTATTTACAATGGTTCTATAGAATCAATCTTTTCATTCATATAGGATAAAATCAGATATCAAGATTAAACCAAGAATTAAATCAGTTAATAGTTATTGAATATTTAGTGTTTTTTTGTGATTTTTTTTCCTTGTCAATTTTGATAGATTTGATTCAAAATCAAACTTTTTGCTCCTGACTTTATTTTCTCTTTTAAATGAAAATACAAATTTATTTAACAATAAAGTTGCAGACCAAGAAGTGCCCCCCTCCCCTTCTCAGAATGTTAGGTACTCTCTCTTGAAGCCGAACTTTAATTTGCTGGCTTTCTTTTTGTGTTTTTTTTTTTTGTTTTTGCTTTTTGACAAGAGAAATTCAATATACAAAAATAGAAAAGAGATTATTTAACACTCCAACTTTCTTTATAGTGAGTACTATTTGTGTAGAATATAAAATGAGAAGAAAAAAAAAACTTTAGTTATAGAAAAATTCTGAAACTGAAAAATTTTCTCTTTCTATCCAAACTCTAAGTAAAGGGAAGGATATATATATATCTTTTTAAATTTTTTTTACTGCTATTATTATTCTTATTATTATAAATTTTATTTTACAATTTTTAGTAAATCTTTTTTTCTTCCTTGGTAATGAAGTAAATGAGGATTTTTCCCCTTTGAGCAAAATTTTTATATTGATTTGAATTTCTGTTATTTGTAATAATTGTTTGACTTTTCACTTGTAAACATTTTGTTGTTGTTTGTAACTTATTTTTATGAAATTTTCTCTTATTACATGAAAACTCTAGCTAATCAAGTGCAGAAATGAACTCAGTCATGTTTTTTGTTTGTTTTTGTTAAACTTCAAATTGAAAATATCTTACGATATATGGATTTGTATAAGAATAGACTTATCTTATCTAGCTTCTTTTTTTCTTTGGGTTTTTTTTGTTTTTGTTTTTTTAATCTAAAAATATCCTTTTAATTTTGTTAAACAGGTCACAAGTGATCAATTGTTGAGTATCTTAAAATAAGTATTTGCTTTGCACAAAAATAAAAGGAAAAATAAAATTTTGTTTGATACACTAATCATTAAATGAGAAGGAAATATTTGCAAATGTTATTTCTTGAATTTGTCATTAACATTATTTCACAATATTTTAATTTTCAATCTAGTGTACCCATCGTGAAATCCATGTTATTCTCATCTGATAAGCTTTATGTTAAATCTATTTTCATTTTTTGTAGAAAAATGAACTGGTTAATTTTTTTCTGCCCTTTCCTCTTCCTTTTTTCTTTTTAATGATTTTCTTAGTCAAAGTCTTTTTGTCATTCATATATTGACTTTGACTTAAAAATGACACACAGTTGGGAAATTGCATTTGAACTTATCAAAGCTTTGCATTAAAGAAAATGATATTTTAAGTCACAATAATTGGTGTGCATATTTAAACTTCTGAACACAATTTTGTAGGGCTCCACTCCTTTAAATTAATTTCTATTTAATTTTTTTTGCCTGGTTATTTATTTATATATAAATTTTTTAACAAATAATCCTCTGTATTTAAAGGGGATTTTTTTAAATGATTTTCATTTAAGAGAAGAGGGTCGGTGTGATTCTGTTTTGTTTTAAAGACACTTGGTTTCTTTTCTTTATATATGTTTTTTAAAACTTTTTTTTAAATGGACTAAAATCTGATACATTCCATTTTTAGATTTTTTTTTTAATAATTTGAATGGAGTTTGTTTCTAATATTTTTTGGTGTCCTTCCCTGCTCATTAAAAGCTTCTGATGTCCATTTTTAACATGAAATTAGTTTCTAGTTATAAAAAAATATGAATAGTTTGTATATATCGGTTTGTAAATTCATTTTACTCAAGAGAATACCTTAGTTTTTTTTTTGTTTGTTTTTTCTTACTTGTTTTTGATAGTACATTCCTTTTTTTTTTTTGTTGATAAGGAATGTCTTCATGGATGCTCTTTACATAAATGCTTCTTCAATAAACTGTACATATAATGTTTTAGCTTTTCCCTTATTTTGTAAGATATCATAATAAAATGTTAAAAACCAAATTTAAGTATTTTTGTCTTTAATAACTTGTGTTCATTTTATAAATATATATATATATATATATATATATATACACACATGCACACACCTGGACAAAAATATAAGACCACCCCCAAAAATGAAGAAAAAGATATTGTTGACAATTTTTAAATTATGAAAATCAGATATATGAAAGATAAGGTTAAGAGACATTTAAATTTAAAATAAGAAATTTCAATTCATTTTTATATGTATATTAGCATTTATGCTAAATTTTAAAATTTATTTTTGACATAAATATAAAACTACCAATAAAAACTAAAGAAAAAAAGGACTTAATTTAATTGAAAAATTTATTATATATAGTCTACGTAATATAAAACTTATTAAAATTGTAATACTTAAAATGCTAAAAACATAAATGGCTAAAAGAAACTAAATTATCTGAATTTGAGAAAGTTGAGATTACAGCTCTGAAAAGAGTTGGAAAATCAGAGAGAGAAATATTGAAGGCCTTAGTAAAACTGTTATCTGCTACTACTTGAAAAGTCTAAATAAGTATGGAACAAGAAAACTGACTGGCAGGCCAGAACAATTCATGAGAAGAATTTTTCGCGGAATTAAAAAAAAAAAAAAACTTCGTCAACATTGAAAATATTGAAATCTCTAGTGGATGCTCCTTGCAGTACTAGAACAATTAGAAGGCATTTAAACAACAACAAAAAATTAAGCATAAGAAAAGAATTCATCGTCCAACATTAACTATGAAGCACAAAGAGAAACGACTGGAATATGCTCATCAATATCAAATCATGAGTACTAAAGAATGGTGAAAAGTTGTTTTCTCAGAGGAAAAGAAATTTGATTTAGACGGTCCCGATGGCTTTCCGAAGTACTGGCACACAAAAGATTTTCCTGAAGATAATTATTCAACTAGGCATAATGGAGGAGGATCTCTTATGATCTTGGGGGTGGGCTTCTTACCTTCAGGAAAACTTAAACTACAATTTGTTAGTAGTCAACAAAAAGCAGCAGATTATGTGAAAATGCTAAATGATTTATTCTCTCGCACAAGAAGGGCATCATCTATGTTGAGAAGAATGGATTTTTCAGTAAAACAATGCTGTTATCACAATGCATCAATTACAAAGAAGTACTTGCTTAAACAAAAAAAAGATTTCTTGACCACCCAGCATGCTCTCCAGACCTCAATCCTATAGAAAATTTGTTGGGATTGATTGATGCAAATGTTTATGAAGGAGGTCGACAGTACTCAGCAATTTCTGAACTCAAAAATGTAATCCTAGACCCATGGGGAAAAATACCTTCAGTTCAACTTCAGAAACTAATTGATAAGTATGCCTAGCTGAATTTTTGAGGTTATCAAAGCTAACAGCAGATCTACAAAATATTGAATAAAAAATTTGCTTTTATATTCTATAGTTCTGCTCACTGGTCTTATATTTATGAGACAGTAAAATTTTAAAATTTAGCTTAAATGCTAATATACATATAAAAAATGAATTGAAATTTCTTCATACTTTAAATTCAATTGTCTTCATGCCTTATCTTTCATATATCTAATTTTCATAATTAAAAAATTGTAAACAATATCTTTTTCTTCAATTTTGAGGGTGATCTTATATTTTTGTCCAGGGGTATATATCTTGATAATCTACTCTTACTAACAGTACTTCCATACTGCTAAGTTGGCTAGAGTTGTAGAATACACCATTTGATTCTCTGCAGAGGGGTAAGATAACAATACTTGAATTCATTTAACTGTGTGCAAACAAATGAGCTCTGACTTGTTTAAAATGTTACCTATAAAGTATTTGTTTACATATATTTTTAATGTATGTATAAACAGGATTTAGCATTAAATAACCTACAAGGATTGATATGCCATAAAAACTAAACAAGTTAACTCTTTTGGTACAATTTGTCCCTGTATTTTGTTTGCAGTCATTCCAAAAAAGAGTTCAATTGAAAACTGTTGCATGTCAAAAAAAAAAAATGGTTTGTTACTGTGAACAATAACAATCTATGAGATAAACTTCCTTTTAAAGTAAGATCGACAATAAAGACATGGAGAGTAAAAGACAATTCTGAATAGGTTGATTGGTTTTACAGCACATCAACCCTTGTTGGCTTATTTAATACTAAAGTCAGTTTTATTTTAATACAAACAATTATATTGTTTCAAGTTAGAAATGATAATCATTTGTAAACAATTATAGCTTCAAATAATCTTAACATTAATTTATCTCGGGTTATATAGTTTCAGGTATTCCTCTCTTATACTAATGATTATCAAGCAGATCTATTTAAGCAAATATGTGGGAATGTAATAGACCCTACGACTTTGGGGCAGCATCTTAACCCTTTGCAGGGGATGCAATCAGCATATTCTAGACTTTCCCAATAGAACTTATCTGACCAGGATCTTCAAATATATTTTAAAAACTTTCTAGAGTTTGGTTGAAATTGAACCAAAAATGACAAGACCTTACTGCTACAGACTGATGCCCATTTTGATAAATTATAACAATACACACAGTACAAAAGTTACTCTGAAAACACGCTTTTAATGTTTCATTAATTACACTAGCCATCAGAATTTAACTTAAGTTTGTATTTGGTTAATCTGAATAAACATTGAAATATTAACAGAATCAACTGCACTTTTTGATTAGTGATGTTTGGGAGGTTTTTTTTTTAGCTTATTTAGGAACGCTGATTTCAAAAATAGAATATTTTTGCCCATCATATCAAGTTTTTGTTCTGTGGTAAACTGATTAAATTTTAATCTCATCAATTTTCTATATGTCTGAATGTTGGAATTTTAAATAACATTTAAATTTATTTCAGAATAACCGTCACTTATATGTGACGGTTACTATATCTTTTTGTTCCAAGGTTACATTATCCTGGAAGGTCAGGGAGAATCACTGTCTATATGTACCGTACCACCCAAGCTCTATATATTCTCCGTAACTAGTTATATTTTAATGATAGCTTTAAAAGCCCATATAACTAGTCAGGTATAAAGCTTGAGTATAGGTTTAGTTTTCGAGACACGGACGAATGAGGATGTGTCAAGGTGTGATAATACCCACTTCTGCAGCTCGTTGCATTAGTTACTAACCCCACGTCGAGAACTTATGTGTGGCCGGATCAAGCGAGAAGCAGGTTCACAGGGAAAAGAACAAAAACACAACACCAACTTGTGGTTAAAACGTCAAGGGAGCGTGTAACACTTTGTGGATAATTAGTTCTAGTTTGAGTTTCGGCTGGCAAAAGATTATCTTAACTAACTGGGTCAGGCTGGTAATAACTTTGGGGGGGGGCGTTTCTCTCTTAAAAAAACTGGACATAAAATTATTTCCTAGACTGGCCGTCTCCGATACAGGGACATTAAATTCAGACCCTTTTAAGTTTTTGACCAGTACCCGACAAGTACTTAACACTTACCCACGTCCGTGGCCATATGTATAAACATTTTCTTATCTAGATTTCCTTAATCTAGTTAATGGGTTTTCCTAACATTTGAAATTTGATACCCAGGACGAATCTAACTCATCTTGCCACATATATATGTGTGTATATGTGTAGATGTGTATGTAGGTGTGTGTGTGTGTGCACACACATGTGCGTGGGCGTATATATATATATATATATATATACGCACACACGCACACATGTATGGGTGCACACACACACGTGTGTATACATGTATGTGCATATATCCAACTCATAGGGTCACAAAGGGTCGAGATAGCGATGTGATATAAATGAAAATGTGAAGAATTCCGAACTGGACAAACATTATGATGCGTGGTTATGTTTTTTTCTTTTCTTTATATATATATCTTTCTTATATATTTTATTTCAAAGAAAGTAAAATTATAATAACAAAAAAAACAACAAAAACAAAAACAAAAAGAAACACAAAAATATATAGACATGAAGAGGACAAGTCACTTCCAATTTTGTTTGACTATGTCCTTCAAGAAACAAAGTTCTCTTTTTTTGTTCGATTTGTCTTAAACTTTAACCAGGATTCTTTTGTTTCCTTTACAATTAAAGGGAGGGAACTTCCTCGTTTCCTCTCTATATTTATTTTCTTATTTCTTTCCTCTTTCTCCCCTTTTAACGAATAATAAAAGTCTCTCCTCTTCGCATTTGAAGTGGATATAAAATTTTAAACAAATATATTCTCCGCCGAAACTGGTTACTAATAAACAACTTCAAAAAATGTTTCTTTAGATATTCTTCGTTTAGGTTACGTGTATCATTTATAAGAAAATTTTCGACTAACCTTTTCCTTTTCTCTCTTTTTCTTTTTATTCGTTAATTTCCCATTAACGAGTCGCAAGGCATCATTTTTTACGTTGAACTTTAGTTTCTTGTTCAACCGAGTTAAAGACTTCCATTAGGCCATTCTGCTACCAGAATTTTACTTTTCACAGACCTCGTGAAAAGGAAACCTTTCTCTCCCCTGGCGAAGCTCAGAACTGTCTTTTGGATTTTGTTCTTTTTGGCGGTAAAACGTCCTAACTGCCTCGACCAATCGTATGTCCTTTCCCTATCTGAGTCATGACCTTTGCCCCTTTTTCAGTTGGTCTATCGCTGTTGCTAGGGCTCGAAAACCCGCCAATCGTCTGCCTCACTTCCGGTCCTTGTATAGTTGTTCTTATTTTCATATGTATTAATCCTGTAGCTGCCACTGGGCCGTCACATATAACATGGTGTTAGATTGACAATATAAAAATTTATCCAAAAGATAGAGAGTTGGGCTAATATAGGTTTAAGATAGAGACTAACTACATTTTGCTTTCTGATTTATGTCCTAAATAACATGATAAATCAGAAGAATGACCTCAAAGGAAATGGTTGAATTGTCCAGATTCTTTTTGTTGTATTTTTGATTTTGTGAAGAGAGAATACTTCGCTTACTTTCAAATTAGGAGAATGACTTAGTGAAATGTTGATGTAATGGACAAAAATAGATGTCACTTTTGAAATCACTCACCCCCAAATAGCTAAAAACTACTCTCAAACTTTACAAAAAATGCATTTGATTCTATTAATATTTTGATGTTTATTCATTGAAGTAAACAAAGATATTTAAACTTTTTTCTTTTTCTCAATTATATATATATATATATATATATATATATATATATATAAATTTTATATTTATACATCCTGGTATACAAGAAGTCTAGGCATTGCTATTGATCACCAAAGAGAACTGAGAAAGCAACTGTTTTTGTTAATCCTGAAATTTATAGAGTTCATTATTAAATGTAATTTTAATTACTTATAAAGTAATTGTCATTTCATCATGTTTTGTGAATTAAAAAGTAGTTTTAAAATAATTAGTATTTTAAATTTCATTGAACAACCTAACTTTGGGCTTTGGCATGTTGTTAGGCATTCCTGATTACCTTGTTGATACTGTGTTGAATAATTAAGCCATTTTTTAAATGAATAAACGATTTGAAAGATGTTCCATGACTGTAGATGTAGTCATAAATGTCATCAAGCCAGAATGTTAGACCTCTAAACTTAGAATAGTGAGTTACACTAAGCACTCAGCTAGACATAAAAGGGAAAAGTTTGTAATATAGTTCATGTTGACAAGCAGATAATTGTTAGTGAACTTGATTCTCACTCAGTGTACCATAATTCTGGCTTTGTGTTAAAAATAAAACATAGTGTAGATTCTTGATTGCATTAAATGTAATGGTACTGATCGGCAGCTCACCCAGTCTCACTTTTAATTGACCTCTCGGCACTTTTTTTTTTTTTTTTTTGCTTTTTTTTTTAATTGGGCGCCAGTTTGGGTCAAAACTAGAAGCTATAGAATACACATTTTTTTAGTCTTAAAATAAGCAACAAAAACATACATTAGAACATTCTAGAAATTTTGGATCAAAACCGCATTAGCATTGAAGTTACATTTTTATATTTTTCAACCAATCAGCTAAAAACATAGAATAAGAACATTCTAGAAAAACAGGATCAGAAACTAACTAACAGAAAATATTTAGGCTCGAAAATAAATAAGTAAAAATACAAATCTGATTGGTCAATAAATGTCTACGCGCTAAAATTTTAGGACTGCAATAAAACTATTTTTTGATCCACTACTAAAGTATAAGTAACAACGAATTTAATCAAGTCAGTCAGTAGCAAGTAGTCAGTCAGCTGTCGGTCAATGAATTCATTTCTCCCAAGGCCAAAAGGTCATGACCAAGCCGCAGATGGTCGCGATTAAGATTCAAAAGAAAAACTGACGAACTTTCTTTCATCAATGCGACACGCTGTCGCCAACTTCTTAAAGAAAAACACAGTGCAGACTTAATGTAAGTAAAGAAAATTATTTCGTCCAACTTACTTCGACCAACCATGGAACTATTTATTTAACAGACTCTGTTAACATTTAAACACACACACACACACACACACACGTGTGAACAATCTTATATTCATCTAACTGGCCAAACTGTATTTTCCACAAAGGCCACTCGCATATTATGTTTTTCATTTATTTTCACTCCTGTTTTAAGAATATTAAATTGTTTGTTTTTTAATGTTCGTTGTGTCATATTCCATTTCTTTCACGTGATTGTAAAAATTTGTTGTATTTCCGGTGGAAACTAAACCTGAGAGCAAAATACCCGTAAAATACGGACGAGAACTCACTCACATGCATCCACTACAAATTGGAAAGAACATGTACACTTAAATATCCAATGACATGTTTCCACGACAAAACAATGTGTGACGTGGTATGCTACAGAGAGAGGGAGGAGGGTCAATTCCCCTACCCTTCTGTGTTTGAATCAACAGGCACTAAGACTGACCGTTAAAATGATATATGAATGGAGGTCAGCTCCCCGCACTCTATGACCTGCAGTCTGTTGAACAAAGAAAGGCATCCAGGTCACTCTGGTATCGTGACCAGATGGAATAGTGGGAGAAGGAAAAAGTCAAATGATTGACCCATAGATTCTTAGTGCCAAAATGCCATTTTTCCGTTAGAGAAATTTGGAAAAGAATCATCAGTTTTTTGGACAGAGGTCAGCCGAGAAAGACGCTGACTCCGCCGACTCCGGGCTGTCCCTCGCCTATAAAAAGACAGAAAAAAATCTGAACATTGAAACCCGTCACAGATAAGTACAATTTAATCTGTTTTCCTTCTACCCTTCCTACATATTGGAAAGTTATATGTACTCAAAAAGAAAGAAAGAAAATAGTAAATTAGTGAATGAACTTTATTACATTCTTCAGTCCGGCGACTTAGACATTTTCTCAAGTAAAAGAAAAAAGAAAGAAATAAAAAGGAGAAAGAAGAAAAGGACTGTTGAGAGACATTTATGTTTGATACTTCCTGTTGGCTTAATATTGCCGGTATTTTAAAAGGAAAAAAGAAAATAAAAAGGAACTGTTTCTTAAATCTTATTATTATTTGTTTGGTCGTCGCCTATTAAAACTTTGTTATATTTTAAATGCACCCTTGTGTTGAAATCTATTGGTTGTGTTGTTTCTTCTACCGAGTCGTCTTCTTTTGCACATATCGATTTCAACATCGTATCGCTTTGATTACTTCTCGCTAAACGTCTTATTGCCACCTTAAAACATTACAAGGGAATTTTGGAAATTTGACTACAGTTAATATTTTCTAACCTCGAAGTCCGTTTTCCCGCTATGTGAGGGGGTATGAAGACAAAGGACTTGGTGACGTATGTGAAAATTAATTGGTACCCCTTACCAACGTCTAGCCCCAAATTAACCTCCACATTATTTGCCATATGCCCGAAATAGGAGTCTTGACTGGGACTTATTTTTGCGGAGGGTCAAGTGCCAGACTGCCCTCGACGTTACATGCGCATAAAAATGGATTCTCGTCCTGGGATAAATCACCAGTGCAGCGTCACAAATGGTTCAGGTCAGGTCTGCAAAAGAAAAAAAAAAAATGAATCCGAGTATGCGACCTTTATTACTATTTCTTTTCGAAAAAATCCGGGGGGACGTTACTGAACGGTTCAGCCTAAATCAAGCAGACCCTAACTATAGTGGTATTGACAGTGGACGAAACTTGGACGCTGGTCAGTTCTCTTCCTCTACAGCTTGCTACTAACCCTGCAGGCAATTTTCCTCGAACTGATAGGAGATCTACTGCCTAGTGTTAAAACAACCAGCATTAAAAACATTTTTAAAAAGTGAGATTCTTTTCTGCTAACCTCTGGCCGTATTAATGGGAAGATTTCAGTTTATTACAGATATTCCAAAAAATAATTTTTTCATTTACGTCGAGAAATTGTTCTCTTTTTATTATCTTTTAAAATTTACCAATCTCCCAAAGTTATCTCTACCCATTTTAATACTATTATTATCCACACATATCTATGTACATACACATATACACTCACTACAACTATGCTTATATATATCTATATAAATATACTATGCATCCATATGCTCACATGTATATATATATATATATATATATGCTCATATGCTACACTTATACTTCTTCGTATACGCTAGCACCTGTATGTATCATTGTACCTACATATGTGCACTTAGGGTCTGAAGAGTTTATAGTGACACATTAACTATGATTAACTATACTTGTGGGAAGAGAGTATGAAATCCAATTTGTTATCACCGACTATTTTACTGACAATTGGCTGTTATAAACTCTTCTACCTCGGATGCATATATGTAAATGGTATAAAGCATATTCGTGTAGGTTCAAGCCTAATATGAATGAGTATGCTGGCATATACGTATCACAGTGAGCATAGGTAGCATGTATATAAACTTTCCGTTTGAAATTACCGTTTAATATTGCACACTAAAGTCCCCTAAAAACATTACCCAGTTAAGTATTATCGGACTTACACTCCTATAATTTGAATTGGGCGGTATGCCACTTGTTCCCACAACAAAGATGGCGGACGCACGCAAATATTCAGTCTCAGGAAACCATTGGCCAGGAGAACCATGTGATCAGTGTTTAAAACTATGTCCTCATCTGAATTTCGTCCCGCGTTTTTTGGAGCCGATTCCAAGACACGTATTTTCTATAAATACTTCGTCTTCCAACACTCTTCCTCTTTTCCCCAATTTCTATTGCAGCGCTAACATGCTCTCTCCAGTGTGACTCTTATTCACCAACAGACGTCAAAAGCCACAAAATGGATAAACCACGCAAACCTTCTTTTCCTCAATATTCCTTGTCTGTGAGACTTTTTCCAGCCTCGAAAACTGCACTTGTTTCGAACCACAGAAAGAAACGGACATTTAGAAATACATAGTCATCTTGAATAGGACACTTTTATTATTTAACCCTTTCTGTAGTTTTAGTTGTGTTAGACACACACACACGCGCGCACGCGCACATACACACAGGACTATTTTACGAACAATATAGAATCATAGTAATATTTTAAATGTATCATTGCAGGTTTTGTTATGAATATAGATTTGTTTTGTCTGTCGCCTCGTTTTGAATGTTCCTTTTGTCCGGGCCATTTCAGATCTTTACTCATTTAATTCATTTACTACATTTGTCTCCATGTGTCTATTTTACCTTTTTCCACGTGCCTTTTTCCAAACATAACATACCACTAAATTAAACATATACTAAACCACAACATTAAATTTGGGGGGACTAAACATATTTACCAAATAACATGTCCCCCTACAGTATGTAAAAAGATGATAATACAAAGTAATATCGTTTTGATAGATAATAAAATAGAAAGAGGATTTATCGATGAAAGAGAAAGTATTTAGTTATGACGTTTCTCAATCTTTATGTGTCCTTACCTGCGAGATATTTCTGCCAGTTAGTCTTATTAACTGCGACATAATTCTTTCCCATTTGCCTTCTTGCCTGTGATCCCTTTCGCCATTTTTGTCTTCTAGCCCAGATGAACTCAATCAGTTTTCATATATTCCTACCAGGGTGATCACCCTAGTGTTTTGAGTCTTATTGCTCATAGGTTCTCTCTCAGTCTTTATGTCTTACCACCTGATGGATCTTTCTCGCTTTTTACGTCTTGTCGTCTGCAGGATATTTATCACCCTTTATGTTTTCTTTTCTGTTTGATATTTCTCGCCTTTTATGTTGTATTGTCTGCAGGATCTTTCTCGTCCTTTATGTCTTATTGTAAAGAAAGTTTTGAGGGAATAACATTTTTTATGAAGAGATTTTGAGAAATAAAATTTGTAGGAATGTGAGTGACACTAGAGCCTAGTTTAGTATTTAACTGGATAATGTTTTTAGGGGACTTTAGTTTGCAATATTAAACGGTAATTTCAAACGGAAAGTTTAAACAATAAGTTCCGCAGCGTTTTAGTTCGGATACTGATTCGAAAAGATAACACAGACAATAAAGTATTTTAAAAGGAATTTTATACAAAAAAAAAAAAAAAAAAGACGAGAAAGAAAGGGATAGAAAAGATAAAGTGTTGCAAATTTTAGTGCAATTTGCTGGAACTTATCTGAGAGAATGTCTGGGATACAAAGTTCTTTGAATTTGTGTATTTTTCTTTTCTTTTTTTGTTTTGTAGAAATGTTTCTGAGTTCATTTATGTACGAGTCTTTTTAAAGCTCTTTTCGGCAGAATTCTCGGTTGAATTTTCTTTCAGTTGTTTAACTTGATAGAATTCGAGTAGTCGATTTTCGTTTAATTTTACTTTTATTTCTTGGGAAGCTCCATTCAAGAAGCGAGTGACGAAACCCATCTGTTAGCTTAAGTTTTTCGTGTTATCTGTTCGGTCCCCAAATTCGTACTGAGGGTCTGAATAGTAGTTCTCGACAAAAAAAGGAGAAGTAACTTTTTGGTGTCATATTGTCTGAGATTCCTTCTCCCTTTTCCACTCTGGCCAAATCAAGTCAGCTCGTGGTCGGCTTGATTTTTTTCTAAGAAATAGATTTTTAAAATTGTCAGCGGGAACTTACTCGCTTTTTATGTCTTATTACAAACGGGGTCTTTCTCGCTCTTAATGTCTTATCGTCTGCAGGATATTCATCACCCTTACTCTTAATGTCTTACTGTCTACGGGATCGGATACTTCTCGCCCTTCCTGTTTTATCGCCTATTAGAACTTTCTTGTCCTCTTACCTGCTCGATCATTCTCGCCCTTTCTATCTAATTTTCTCTGGGATTTTTCTAGCCCTTTATCTCTTATCACTTGTGGGATCTTTCTAGGCTTTTATGTCTTATCCCTTCTGGGATCTTTTTAGGCTTTTATGTCCTATCACTTTTGGGATCTTTCTAGCATTTTATCTCTTATCACTTTTGGGATCTTTCTAGCCCTTTATCTCTTATCACTTTTGGGATCTTTCTGGCCCTTTATCTTTTATCACTTATGGGATCTTCTTTCTCACTCTTTATGTCTTATCACCGGGCCGGATTTTCTCGTCTTTTTGTCTTATTTCCAGTATGATCTTTCTCTGTCTTAATTTCCTATTGCTGTTATATACAGAAATCCCTTCTGATTTACCAATACAATCCAAACTAACACACGAGCAAAAATAATAGATAAACAAATGAATAAAACACCATAAATGTACATTTCAAAAGCCGGATGTTGTCTAGACGATGGTCGAAACCAAAATGAATAAATCACGCCGGTGCGCATGTAGGCTCCGCGCATCCATCCGGTTGACTTTATATTTAAAATTTAAAAGATCCTTTTCTTTTTTTTCACCCAATCAGCAACCCTCCTCATCAAAGATTTTTGGAGCCGATTCGACCTAAACCAACGCCTTCTAAAATTATGGGATTCCCATTCTTTCTAGTCTTAGAATAAGCAATAAAAACATACCTAAGAACATTCTAGAAATTTAGGATCAAAACTGCATTAGCATTTAAGTTATATTTTTATATTTATCAATCAGCTAAAACATAGAATAAGAACATTCTAGAAAAATAGGATCGGAAGTCAACTAACAGAAAATATTTGGGCTCTAAAATAAAATAGTAAAATACAAATCTGATTGGTCAATAAATGTCTACGCGCCAAAATTTTAGGACGATTCTTTGATCCACCTGTAGGGTATAAGTAACATACAGTCATTCACTAAACCAGGAAGTCAGTAAAGCAGTAGCCGATACTCTGTCTGGCAAATTCCTTTTCTTCCACATCCAGAGTTCATGACCAAGCTACAGATGGCCGCGAATCACGTTCAAAAGAAAAATAACCGATAAACTTTCTTTCATCAATGCGACTAGCTGTCGCCACAATCATAAAATACGATATGAACTTAATGTAAGTAAGAACTACTTATTTACAAACTCTGTTAACATCTAAACATACATACACGTGTAAACAAATTTATTTTCTTCTTGCCAAACTTTATTTTCCAAAAGGCCATTAAATTGTTTGTTATTTAATGTTCGTTGTGTTCTATTCCATTTCTTTTACGCGATTGTAAAGTTTTTTGTTGTATTTGTGGAGGAAATAATATTGAGAGCAATACCCGTAAAATACGGACGCATATCTACTGAAATAACTAATTACATACCACCTCCGCAAATTGGCCAATGAAAGTTCAAAAGTCAGTCGGCTCCGAGACCCCCAGAGAAAAACATTGACCGCGATAAAACTCGTCTGACAGGAGAATTGCCACCCCACCTACATTCCACCTTTTCAACGCCGACGTTTCTCTTTTTTAATCGACAAAACTTTGGTTGACTGCATAAGTCTGTGACTCACCCCTACCAACACAAATATTGGAACATTTTACTTCTCGTTTTTCTTTACCATTCAACACGCATCAAATTTCCAAAATTTAACTCGTTCCTGTCAATGCAACGACAAATATTTTCTTCTCAATTTCACAGACATTTTTTGTAATTGCTAAATTTTTCACTGGTTTTCGGTTTTTGATTTGCAACTCTGTGTTTTGTCCTTTCTTTGCAATCATACGCTTATTTATAACATCGTCTGGAAGATATTTCTTGCGCTTTACATCTTATTGCTTGCAGGATCGTTCACGTTCTCAATATCTTATCATCTACGGGATCGTTTTCGCCTTTTATGTCTGATTACCTGCTGGTTCCTTCTCGCTTATTATGCTTTAGTGTCTGCCGGACTGTTCTCACCCTTTATATCTTTTTGCCTGCTTGATCTCTATCGTTCTTTACGTCTGATTGTCTCTTGGAGTTTTCTTGCTTTTTTCTTATTGCCTGCGGGATCTTTCACATCATTTATGTCTTACTGTTTGCAGGATCTTTCTCACCTTTAATGTTTTGCTGCCTGTTGGATTTGTCTCTCTTTATGTCTTATTATCTGCGGGATCTTTCCATCTCTTTCCATCGTATCTTTATATCGTATCGTCTGTCGGATCTTTCTCGCCCTTCATATCTTATTGCCAGTTGGATTTTTCTACCCGTTTTATGTCTTATCACCAGCGGGATATTTCTCGCTCGATAAACTCGTCCTTTATGTCTTATTGTCTGCAGGATTTTCTCATCCTTTATGAATGATGGTCTCCGAGATCTCTCTCGCCTTTGTATTATCATCTGCGGGATCTTTCTTGCCCTTTATGTCTTATTGTCTGAGGGATCATTCTCAGCCTTTTCTGATATTCGTTCTTCGGGCTCATTTCTCGTTGTTAGTGGGACATTTCTCATCCACTATGTTTTATTTATTCAGGAACAATCTCATTCATTTAGATTTATCATCTGCGGGATCTTTCCTTTTCTTTATGTCTTATCGTCTGCTGCATCTTTCTCATACTTTTGTCATATCTTATGCTGGGTCTTTCTTGCCCTTTTGCGATATCTTTCTGATTCTTTAGGACTTATCGTCTGCGGGTTCTTTATCAATCTGTATGTCTTATCGTCTGCAGGATCTTTCTCGGGAATTGTATTTTATCCTTTTTAGGATATTTCTAGCCATTTATGCCATATCGTCTGCGGGATCTTTCTCGGCCTTTATGTCTTCGAGTCTTTTGGATTTTTCTCATTGTTTCAGACATCGTCTGTGGGATCTTTCTAACTTTTACGTTGTTGCAGAAAGGACTTTGTATTTTTGTTTGGCGCATGAATTAATTTGACCGTTATGGTTGTCGCATATTTTTACCCAATGAGGATGTCCCGGGCAACATAAAAATGGTGAAAGCCCGCCAAACTCTCTCTTCCTCAGGATCTTTCGAGCAAGACAGACGTACTTTCTGTCCTCTCTGTTCATGGCAGCTGAATCATTAGACAATGAGGAAAGCCATCTGATTTATGAACCCTTGAGTTTACCCTCCAAGACCAAAGGTTCCCAGTTGAATATGAATTAGATGTATTTATTCTGCCACTCACAGGAACACTTTTATGTCGCCTCTGACTTTTACTATGTCTACAGCGATATGTAATTCCACTCTGACATTCAGCTATTTCATAACTCTGTGGGAGATCATCATTCTTCTCTCTCCCACTGTTAGAGGACTACGCTTATGGCTGACTACATCAGTCTTGTCCTTATTCAGCAACAAAACCTTTGCTATGACTGTAGCGATGCAAATTTCGCATAGACACCTAGCTGCCTTATTCCATCTCTATTCTGCTTATATATTTCGAAGACATTTATTCCTCACTCCAAAATTTACAGGACTACCATGATAGAAAATAGATTAAGATGCCTCAATACAAACTATCAAAAAAGGGAGGGAAAATTATGGACCTACACATACGCGAACAATAGTAAAGCACAGATAGACTACGTCTTTATAAACAAGAAATGGAAAAATAGCGCAATGAATTGCGAAGCATACTCCTCTTTCGAGGGCGTGTCCTCCGATCACCGAATAGTCATGGCAAAAATACGACTAAGCCTGCGAAAAAACGCCACACGAAGAGCGACCACCAAAAACTATGACTAGGCCCTTCTTAACAACAGAGATATTAGAGATAAATATGTATTAGAATTGAGAAATAGATTCGAGAGACTACAAGAGAAGACAGAAAAAGGTACCCCAAATGACGAACATGAGAATTTCGTCAACGCGCATCTCGAGGCGGCAGCGAAGTGTATTCCAACAAAACCTAGAACTAAATATAGAGTCCCATGGGAAACGTTAGCGGTTAGAGAAAAACGTGCAGACGTAAAAACTGCCTCCAGAAGCTATAGGAAGAACCCAACAAACACAAATGCCCTAAAACTAAAAAATGCACACAAGCAATTAGCAGGCATATATCTAAAAGAACAGACAGAATACATACAAAATCAGATAGATAAGATTAGAAACTGAGTGGAAGATAGGCAATCTAGGATAGCCTGGCAAACGATAAACGAAGTAAGTAGAAGGAAGAGCACAGCCAAAGCAAAGTTGAAAGCTGCAAACCAACAAGAAAGAATAAAACTGTGGCAACAGCATTTCGAAAATCTATTAGGAAACCCACCGAAAGTTACGCATGAACCAATCACCAGAATTATTAGTAAGCATTTGGACGTTAAACTAGGACCGTTCACTCAAGAAGAACTCGACTCGGTTCTAAGAAAAATTAAATATAGGAAAGCTGCAGGGCTTGACGAAATTCCCCCAGAGGTGTGGAAGACCAGACAATTCGACGACATACTGCTCCGACATTGCAACGCAGTCTGTAATCAAAATCCGATAGACAGGTGGAAGAAGGGATGCATCCCCCTTCCCTAAAAAGGTGACCCCGGATTAGCCAAGAACTACACTTACATCCATAGCAGCCAACATGTACAATTCCCTACTACGAAACCGCATAGAACCCAAAATAGACAACATTCTTAGGAAAAACCAAAATGGCTTCCGAAGAAATAGATCCATGACCTCTCAAATATTGACCATCCGTAGAATCCTTGAAGGCGTACGGGCAAAAAAATTACAGGCAACATTACTATTTGTCGACTTTACCAAGGCCTTCGATTCCATTCACAGAGGGAAGATGGAATAAATCCTACTAGCATACGGCCTACCAAAGAAACCGTTGCAGCAATAACGATTCTCTATAGAAACACCAAAATGAAAGTATGTTCACCGGATGGAGACACAGAATACTTCGACATCGTAGCAGGAGTACTACAAGGTGACACGCTAGCCCCATACCTCTTTATCATCTGTCTAGACAATGTGCTTAGAACATCGATTGATAAAATCAGAGAAAACGGCTTCGAGATGACAAAGAAAAGAAGCAGAAGGTACCCCGCAAAAACAATTACCAACGCCGACTACGCCGATGACATGGCGATTTTGGCAAATACACCCAACCAAGCCAAAACACTACTGCACAGTTTAGAACGAGCCGACTCAGGCATTGGCCTCCATGTCAATGCACACAAAACTGAATATATGTGCTATAATCAAACAGGTGACATTTCCACACTTGACGGAACTTCTCTGAAACTGGCAGACAAGTTCACCTACCTAGGAAGCAGTATCTCATCAACCGAAAAAGACATCGACACGCGGCTAACGAAGGCATGGACAGCTATCGATAGACTATCGATCATATGGAAATCAGACCTGACCGATAAAATGAAACGCAGTTTCTTCCTGGCAGCGGTCGTGTCGATATTGTTGTATGGTTGCACTACTTGGACGCTAACAAAACGGCTGGAGAAGAAGCTAGACGGCAATTACATAAGAATGTTGCGAGCAATATTGAACAAGTCCTGGCGGCAAGACCCCACAAGGCACCAACTACACGGCCACCTGCTTCCCATCACGAAAACTATCCAAATTAGACGAACCAGACATGCAGGACACTGCTGGAGAAACAAGGACGAACTCATCAGTGATGTACTCCAATGGACCCCCGCATATGGCCAAGCAAAAGCAGGACGACCAGCTCGAACATACATAGAGCAGCTATGTGAGGATACGGGATGTTGACCTGAAGAACTGCCAGAGGCGATGAACAATAGGGAGAAGTTGCGAGAGAGGGTCAGGGGTATCCGTGCTAGCGGCACGACATGATGATGATGTGTGCGGGATGTTTGTCTTATTGTTTACGGGACCTTTCTGACCATTTGTGTCTCACTTTTATATCTCATCGCTCTTTATGTCTTATTGTGTTTGAGATTTTATTCTCGTCCTTTACGTCTCAGCGTCTGCGGAATATTTCTCGAGCTTTAAGTCTATTGAGCGTGAGATTTATTATCGTCCTTTACTTCTTATCGTGTGTTGGGAAATTCTCGTTTTTTTTTTGTCTTATCATGCGTGAGATGATAATAATCTCACGCATTTTGTCTTATCATGCGTGAGATGATAATAATCTCACTTCTTATCGTGTGTTGGGAAATTCTCGTTTTTTTTTTGTCTTATCATGCGTGAGATGATAATAATCTCACTTCTTATCGTGTGCTCGGAAATTCTCGTTTTTTTTTTGTCTTATCGTGCTTGAGATTATTATCATCTTTTACTTCTTATCGTGTGCTGGGTATTTCTTTAACTTTTTGTCTTATCGTGTGTGAAATTATTATCGTCCTTTACTTCTTATCGTGTGTTGGGAAATTCTCGTTTTTTTTTTGTCTTATCATGCGTGAGATGATAATAATCTCACTTCTTATCTTGTGCTCGGAAATTCTCGTTTTTTTTTTGTCTTATCGTGCTTGAGATTATTATCATCTTTTACTTCTTATCGTGTGCTGGGTATTTCTTTAACTTTTTGTCTTATCGTGTGTGAAATTATTATCGTCCTTTACTTCTTATCGTGTGCTGGAGATTTCTCCTTCTTATTGTCTTATTGTGCGTGTGATTATTTCGTCCCTTACTTCTCTTCTTGTGCTGGGAAATTTTCGATTTTTTGTCTTATCGTGCGTGAGATTATTATCATCATTTACTTCCTATTCGTGTGCTGGGAATTTCTTGCGCTTTTTGTCTTATTGCCTGCAGAATACTATTCACTCCGTACGTTTCATCGTGTGCTGGATCTTCCTCGCCGCTTCTGTCTCATTGCCATTTGAAGGTTTGTCACTATTTATGTCTTATCGTCTGTAGAACATTTGTCACCCTTAATGTTTAATCATCAGTAGGATATAGCTCACTCTTTTTTGTCGATTATGTCTTATTGCCCGCGGAAGGTTTGTCGCTTTTTATGTTTCATCGTCTATAGGATGTTTCTCGCTGTGTTTGTCTTATTAGCTTACGGAAGGTTTGTCCCCCTTTATGTCTTATCGTCTGCATGATCTTTCTTGTAGATTATGTCTTATTGCTTGCAGAATGATTGTCACCATTTATGTTTCATCATCTTCAGGATTGTTCTCGTTGTTTATATTTCATGCTTGTGGAAGGTTTCTCACCCTTTGAGTCTTAACGTCAGCAGGATCTTTCTCGCCCTTTATTTTTACTACCTGCCGAATGTTTGTCACCCTTTATTTTTCATTGTCTTCAGGATCTTCCTCGCTGTTTTTGTCTTATTGGCTGCGGAAGGTTTTAATCAAAGAGGCGACATATCCACACTAAAGGCTTGTCCTTTGAAACTATTGGACAAGTTCACCTACCTCGGAAGCAACGTCTCATCAAGCGAGAAAAACATCAACACGTTACTAGCAAAGGCATGGACAGCTACGATAGGTTATCGGTCATATGGAGATCAGACCTGACCGATAAAATAAAACGCAGTTTTTTCCAAGCAGCGGTCGTGTCGATACTGCTATATGGATGCACCACATGGACACTAACTAAAAGTATGGAGAAAAAGTTTGACGGCAATTGTACAAGAATGCTGCGAACAATATTGAACAAGTCCTGGAGACAACACCCCATAAAATAGCAACTGTACACCCACCTACCACCCATTACGAAAACTATCCAAGTTAGACGAACCAGACATGCGGGATACTGCTGAAGAAGTAAGGACGAACTCATAAACGATATACTCCAGTGGACCCCATCACACGGACGAGAAAAGGTAGGATGACCTATATACAACAGTTCTATTCAGGATGAAGTCTGAAAGACCTACCTATCTTATAAGAGGTGCCCGTGGTGTAATGGTTATCGTCGTTGGAAATAGACATGGCGACACGAGTTCAATTCCTGGACGAGACTGATTGCATTTCACATAGCACTATTACGCTTGGGAAAGGTATGAATCCAATTATTCTCCCTCCAGCTATGGGTAAATAGTAGGGCAGACTGTGTTCTTCAGCCTTGGTGAGGCAACTAGTCTACGAAAATTCAAACCTATTAAACTCCGCTTAAAAATTGACCTTGTGTCATATCCTGCCCGAGCGGTGGGGTTGGGTAAATAGGGTTATGTCTTATCGTCTGCAGGATCTTTCCCAACGTTTATATCTTATTGCATGCAGAATGTCTGTGAACTTTTATGTTTAATAGTCTGAACCAACTTCTCGCCATTATGTCTTATTGCCCTCAGAATGTTTGTCCCACTTTTTATGTCTTATCGTCGGCAGGATCTTTCTCGCCGTAAATGTCTTACTGCCTACACAATGTTTGCCACCCTTGATGTCTTATCGTTTGCAGGATCTTTCTGGCCCTTTATTTCTTATTGCCTGTGGAATATTTGTCGCCCTTTATGCCTTATCATCTGCAAGATCTTTCTCGCTGTTCATGTCTTATTTCCTGTAGGATGATCGTCACCCTTTCTTTGTCTTTTTATGTCCTATCGTCTGCAGGATCTTTTTCACCCGTATTTATTTTTTGCCTGCGAAATCTTTTTCACTCCTAATGTCTTCCGTTTCCAAACAGAGCCATTGTAGCCCGGTCTATTGGATCTATTCCGAGAGGTAGGAAGCACTCCCTATGTGAGTTCCTTATATGACAGTAAAGTATCCGATGGTGTGGCTCCATCCTGGACTATTAGGGAAGTCGAATTATCCTTTTCCTTGCTATTATTTTCGTGTGTGACTTCCCTCACATTGGTTTTACCTGTTTAGGCACCATCTTCTGGTCAAGGAGAACTATTTATCCATTTAACTGTGTTAAGAAATAACTGATGTTCAAACGAATTTTTAGTGTTTTATACCAATACTTGAAACCGTTTAATTATGTACAAATAAATCTATTAGTGTTTGCTTGAAATAGTTGAAACCGTTTACCTGTGTACAAACAAATGAGTTCTCGTTCGTTTTAAATATTACCTTCATTAAAAAGGATTTGAAATTAAATAGGCTGCTACGGTTGATATGTCTTAAAAAACAACCAGCCGACTATTAATATAATTAAGGATGATAACCAATTATATTAGGTAAATATTTTATTTGTGGTGATAGATTGTAAGTTAGCTATAATCTTTAAATGAAGTGTAGGTCGCTTGCGAAGGTCATATGGTACGCTTGTCACACGGCAGATTATCAAGTTGACTGGTTGTTTTAGAAATCACATGGGACGATATATTGGAGGTTTATTTTGACATTGTTGTTGAAGGCTGGATATTGGAAAGTAAACAAAATTGAAGGCATGTCAGCTGACTTAAGTGATGACATCACCCTGGAAAGTTAGCGACACGTGTTCTTATATCATTATAGGATGAGGTAATTAAGATTAGCGCATTCGGTATTTCCTTTCGTCTACCACCCAATTATCTGATAATGTTTTTTCTGTAACAACAGTATGTCTTTTATTCTATCTTTCTCTTGTGTTTCGCGTTTGACTGTTGTAATGAAATTGTTACGGTCAGAAATAAACTTTTCGAATCTAAGGAAACAACGAGTCGCTTTGTACTTTACAAAATTGAACATTTCTGCATATCTATGATCCAGTCACATGACCAACCAGCTAACTAACCAATCAACCGCATTTATGTACTCCTTTGGTAAAAGATTCGTGATTCAGATATCCTTCTCTCTCATTATATGCTTATAGACCCGTTCTGTTGGACACAAGTGGTAATTCATTTCATGTGGATACTCGTCGGTGCTTTAAAAAAGGTTAAGAAATTTAAAAATTAAGTATTTAGATTAATATTTCCCCAAATCTGGAAAGTATTTTTATGAGTCTACTTATGTCACATATCTGCAATTTCTTGGTCACCGAAATCAATATGAACTTTTTCCGGTACGGACGATAATTATTGAACTTTCTTAAGACGTCGTAATCTTCTCCTAAAATGTATATATTTTTTCTTATTGGTTTTTCTTGTTCTCCAGTCCAAAATTTGACATCCATATTTGAAAAGTATTCACGAACTCTGCTGTAAGCTATAACAAAGCTTTATTTAAAGATAACAAAAATAACATTTCTACGTTTCCCTTTAATAATTGATAGCTTTTCTCTCAAAATTTTATGTGTGTGTGTCGGCTGGTTTAGAGTCCCTCTCTTTAACAAGCTGTAAACGTTCTTCGCATCAGCAGAGAACTTCCCCCTTTTCTTTAATTCACTGCTCTTTAAGGGAATCTATTGACCGGCAGATGATGATACTCTGCTAAGAACAAACTGATTTCATCAGATCTCGGTGTCAAACTGAGGTCACATTCCCACGAATTGGTGACCTGTCGTCAAAAAGGTCACTGAACGCCACTGTTGGTTTCGACCCGAAACCATATTTTTTTATGTCTGCTAAATTTTCATCAATATCTCTTCTTGAATCCCAGACAGCTTGCCCTGTCCCCTAAAAATAATCAGAAAATAATTTTTTCATGAGAAAAGCTTAACTCTTTGTTTTTAAACTCGATGGAATTTTAAAACATATAATTTGGACTTTATTCTTTTTAGACATTCTTCCAATTTGATTTTATAAGTTTAACTCCCGATTATTGGATCCACGTCAAATTACTATTTGACTACTGATACAAGGGTGTGGCGCATGCTACTCCATACATATGCAGTAATACGTTTACTAGAGCCAGCACCTTATCATGATAAAATCTAATATTTACTCGAAATATTCATTAATTTCTTTGAGCTTTCGAGAGGATTCGAAATCTTCAAACAAAACTGAAGTCATCTTCTGTACGCCGCGAGAGTGAAAGAAATTTAACAAAAACTTCTAATTCCTTTGCGAACTTTGGCTTCAGAATTGACCTGTTAAGAAAAAAGTAACTATCCGAGTGAAGAGGATTGTTCTTGGCCGACGGAAGACTAAGTGCTTGAAGTTTGTAACTAACCAAAGAAAACAAAAGCGAACTTTGAACTAAAGTATCAAGTGTGGGTATTTCACAGAGAAACTTTTGTGTTGATACTTTCTATGTTTCGATCCAACGGCGAGTAAGTCTTTTTGCTTAATCAAATTCTGTCCTCCCTTTGCCTTGTATTTTATTTTATTGTATTTTATTTTATTGTTTTATTTCTTTTTATTTGTGTGTTAAATCAATAGTTGCGTGTGTAACTCAATTTTGCATAGAGAAATATGTGCAATGCGAATAGATATGAATTTGTAAAATTTATTTCATTCGGAATAAATTCTTTTGTCTCCGAAATAGAGTCGTCGTCGTCGTGGTGGTGGTTTTTTTTGTATGTTAATGATTGAGTACCTACTCCACTTCCCTTATTTTTTATACGTTTCTTTTCTACCTTTCTTTCTCTTTTCTCCCCTATGTCGCTATTCGGCTTTCTGTTAGAGTCGAGACTAAGTTAACTTTCCTGATCTTCCTTTTCGGACCCACGTGAGATAAGATCGGGGTACTTCGAAAAGAACTAATCATTTAAATGTTCTAATGTTTTAAAATTTGGATCTACAACTGTTGCAACTATTATAATTCACATGGACTTTTTCTATGAATTTTCAATTATATAAACGTCTTTACACAGCTGTATTAAAACAGTTACATATAGCAAGGTGAGGGTAACAAGCGTGAGAATCAAGGTTGAAAAATCTCAGCAAAAGTCGACAAAAATGTCGCTCTGCCTATGTACCATTGGCAACAAAAATGTTGTTCTGCCTGCAAAAGGGTAAAACTATGAACACAATGAAAAGAGCAAATCCTCTTCGGATCTGAGTGACACTATTTCTCGTTGATGATATAGAAATGAGCACACCACTTCGTTCAGTGGATCGCCAACTCTCTTTCGCGTCCCCTTCCCACTTCCGGATACGGCGAGATTTCAGGTCCAAGAATCCTTTGTCTGGTTTCGCGCCAAAACAGACAAATGAATCGTCTGCTTTGGCAGCCCACCCACATAGTGCTACAAGATGGTCACGATTCTTTTTCGAATTTCCAGTTTACTTATTTTTTTCATGTCCTTGAAAACTATTCCATTATTATCATTTTCATTCCATTGAGAGATAATAAATAACTATCTTCCTTTAGGTTTTGGAGGCGTGTCTTTTGATACGTCATGGTCGTCTGAGAATACGAGAATCCTTTTTCGCCTCTTTTCGTATCTGTTCTTCGAATTGTAAACTTGCCTCCTCCTTTCGTCCCGCTTCTTCGACCGAAGAAGACGTGCATCTTTTCATTTCTATTCGTTGGACAGAAGAGATATTTGTCTCTGTTACCAACGATAGACTTTGTCTCTCATTGAAACATAGAGTATACATAGCTTTGCTCAATAAAGATGAGTAAGACTTTTCTCTGTTTTATACTTCCTCTCATATATATTTTGTTTACAGAACACGTGTCCATTTTATATTTGGGCACGTTTGTGTACTCTTGTTATACTTCATAAATGTTTTATATGTATATATCAAATGTTCTTATATATTTAAATGAGTTTATCTTATCTTTCCTTCCGTCTATTCAGTGTAAGTATATCACTGGATATAAAAATATCACTGAAATCTGAGTTACAGCAAGTCTGCTCAGGTTTCTAGGAATCTTCAGGCAGGTTCTAACAGAGTTTTGATTTGGATGGTCTTGATTCTTCCTCTGATTTCCAGTTTCCTCAGTCTCAGGTTTTCAGGACCGTTCCAACGACTCCAACTTTTCCTTGCATTTTTCGCTCTCTCTCAAGATTCAGGTATTTGTCGACAGTTTTGATTCCTTTTATTTTTACTGCATGTCTTGTCGACTTTGCTGTCCCGGCAGACCACAGAATAAAACTAAAAGAATGTGAAAAGACAGATAAGTACCTCGACCTTGCTAGAGAATTGAAAAAACTGTGGAACATGTAGGTGACAATTATACCAATTGTAATTGGTGCCTTTGGCACGGTAACTAAAGGATTATTAAAGGGCCTGGAAGATTTAGAAGTTTGCGACCGATTGGAGACCATCCAAACAACAGCATTATTGAAAACGGCCAGAATACTGAGAAGAGTCCTGGAGACTTGAGGAGACTTGCTGTCACTCAATCTCCAGTGAAATACCATCAGCTTACGCTGATGTGAAAAACTCATATGAGTAAATAATAATAATAATAGTATGAACATTAATAATGGAATCTTTCAAAGAGAGTCAATTTCTCTTCTTCTTTTTGTGTATTAACCTCTCTCCAGAGAATACATAACACAGTCCGTGGATATAAAACTAAAAAAAAGAAACCACCTATTTTATATGGATGATTTCAATTTATATGCATAAAAGATGACGACGATTTAGAACGTCTGCAAAGCACTTTAAAAAGATTTGAAAAAGAAGCGAATTGTATCAATTGTACAATAAAGAAATAAAGAAATGAAGAATTCTATAGGAGAATAAGAGGCATATTAAGAACAGAATTGACTGCAAAAAATATAGTTATAACATTAAAACATTCTGTCAATGCCAGTAGCGACATAAATCTAATATAATACACTGGACATTAACTGAAAAGATGGGTACTAAAGTTTGGAAACTAATAAATTGCCACGGAATGCATCACACAAGAGCAGATACAGAATGTCTAAACGTCAAGAAAGAAAATGATAGAAGCTTCATCCAGCTAGAATTGAAGTACAAAACAACCGCTATAGGATTAAAGAAATACATAGACACTACAGTAGGTTGGATGCTACAATGAGTAAATATGCGTGAGAAGCAAAAGAAAAAATATTAGTAAAGAAAGTTATAAATTTGTTAATCACTTTGAACTCACACTGAAAGAAATAGACATAAAAGATAAAGCAAAAAACTGATTGAGTCGGCAAAAAACACCGGCAAAAACACAAAGGATTAAATCAATTTAAAAACACCTGGAAAAAAATCCTTAATGGACGACGAGCACAAAGAATTAGAAATTCTGATATTGATATATTAAAGACTAATTGATAGCTAAAAAGTGCTGGATTACCAGGGAAGGAGTAGCGCCCTCCCCTACACCTTGGTGTAGTAACTATCGAAAAGGGAGCCTTCGGGTTACCCTCGACTATGGTCGCCAACTTTACTTTACTTACAGAGGGATTAATAATTGCAGCACGTAACCAGAGCCAACCAATTAGAAACTATCAGGCAGACGTCAACCCCCCCCCAAAAAAAAACGGATCAAACTCAACATGTAGATTGTGTGAACAAAAACTTGTATCAATTGGCCCGTTAGTGTCGGGTTGTCCAATCCTAACACCAATTGAATATAAAGAAAACTATGATAAAATAAGACATCATATTAATTGGAAAGTGATGTAAATACAATTGAATATTGGATAGTGAAGAAGAATCCAAATAACAGAGACGAAAGGACTTTGTTATCCAAATTGATAGAAAAATAAATAGCGATAGACTAGTTATATTGGTTGAAGATTATAAAAGAAAAATATCCCTTCTAATTGATATGACTGTCAAAAGATATATATATATATATCACTCAAAGACTATGAAAAAATGAATAAATACAATGACCTGGAAATAGAAATTGAGAAAATGAAGTACATTAAAACTACCAGTATAACCAGTAATAGTGGGAGCACTGGGTATAATCAAGAAAGAGACATATAAACACATTAACAAGATACTTTGCACTCCCAACCTACATGAAAATTTAAAAAATACACTTTGTAAAACTCCTGTCCTTCGGAAAACACAATCAATGTGATTGAAAAATATGACCAAAATGAAGCCGCAAAAAAACATAACTATATAGAATGTAGATCTTAGGTAAAAAAAAAAACCCAATGAAGGGTTGTAAGAAACTGACCCCGCCCCCGAAAATTAAATATTTATTGTGAATGTAGGAGTTTGCGTTTCAACCAGTATAGTTTTTTAGATTGAACTTTGCCTCCCGCACTGGTCGCTTTCGGGTGGAAGGTGCTTGAGGAACTTCCGGCCTGAACACCGGCTGGCGCGAATTCGGTCTTTTTCAAATTGATCGGCATGCGAGATTGACGTTTTTCTTTGTGGGTCACTAGCAAAGCAAAAAGAAGTAAGCGCGTGGATTCTCTTGATTGATTCGATTTAAATCGTCACTTTCGTGGTGTGTTTCCTTTTTTGGAACATTTACGAGTTTTGTTTCAGTTTTCACGTTGGAGAATGTATGCTTGCTTTACGCTGAACATGTGCGCAAATAAAGATATACATCTTCATCGATTCGAGACTCGTGTCTTTGATTTTTGGCCCCAGTTGCTGCTGTTATACTTATACTAATAATAATACCTGTGATATACCAAAACGGAACAAAACGTAAGAAAAGACAAAATAGACTCATTTGCTTATATGAGAACATTTATATGCATAATATACATGCAGTATGAGAAATCGGACTCAATTCAAAAATATCTTTGGTTTTAGGCTTTAAATTATAACAACTAACACACCAAAAATTTAAAATTATTCGAATGTTAGTAGCTATAAAGTACAACTCTACCCAAATCAAGTAAACTTTATCTCTGCCCAGCCCAAGAAATTATCTAACAGTAACTGTCAGGCCTGGCAAAGGAGGAGAGAAAAGTATAAGAATAAAGGAAATAAAAAAGGGGTGGAAAAGCTTACTTTTGCTACCTGAAAGAAATGTCTGCCTATATTTCTTAAAAACAAAAACAACTAGTTCCCACAAAGTAATTTATTTCATGAGAAATAAACTTTACAAAATCCGGTTTTGTATATTTTCCCTTTGCTTGTTGAAAACATTGAATTTAAGGTAACAAAAATAACACATTTAAGTAACGACAATATTATAACCCACCCCCAAAAAAAGAAAAAAAAAGAAAAAGGGTATAAAGAAATATAATGCCGTCAACCACCAATTGTCAGTTTAACTTTCTTTGGTATTTTATGTCAAAGTTCATTTTGAAGCCAATTTTTAGGATTTATTCTTCTTCTCGGCGCCTCCTTCTAGTGTAGAACCAACCTGGACAACTGTGTTCTTCTAGTTTCCTGTGTAGACTTGTTGAAAACGCAGTTTACTATTTCTTTAAGTGAACTTCGAGTAGACCACCGCTTCCTCCTCTTAAATGAAAATTTTTCTGTTTCAACTCGAATTTTCTTCTGTTGAGCCTACGGAGGCTTTTACCACATTTTCTGACCCGGCCAACAGCTTCATTTGTCGGCAAAAGTCCATTAAGACCGCCTCCAGACCTTAGATTTAACTTTCTTTTGAAGGAGACAGCATACCAAAACTACAAATAGCCTGCAGTAAGCTTATTATTTCAACAAGTAACAATAAAAACACTGTAAGAAAAAAACGCTCAGCCTATAGCGACTAAAAAGTCCTATTTTGCTCAAGCTACTTTGCTTAAGAAAATGCCAAAAGTCGAAGGCGGATAAACAAGTCTCGCAAAGCAAAAGGAGGGAGCCAACCAGAGCCTTCTGTTCGTGCTGAACCCCTCCCCTCCCACAAAGAGAGAGAGAGAGAGAGAGAGGACCCCTGTGAGTCTCGATTAAATAACAGTAGGGGTGGGGCTAACGACACTACTTCAAAACAGCCAATCAGATTCAAGCAGACGAATTTACAATTTTCATCACCAGTTGGCATTACCAAGAATACACAAACATGTCTCATAGTAGAACTATACATATATTGTTCCATGAAAAAGCAGAATGTAAAAAATGGGAAAAACATTTTTGCTAAGTGTAAGTAAGATAGCCATGTTGTTAATATCGAAGTGGTATACTGACTTATCGTGTTAGTAAGGAACAAAAAGACAACACATAAGTTGGGAGATAATATATATTCACATGCTCATCACAAGCCTTTACTGCCGGAACTAAATGTACAAAAAAGAAAAAAAAAGAATAACAAAGACAAAAGGAAAAACGAATTGCACACCAAATTTTGTGGCGCCTACAAAATAGATCACGTGACTTGCTGTTGCGTAAAAAATACTAAAGTAGTTCGTCCGCGATTGTGAGCCACAAACGCATCAAGGGACTATTTCGGTTGATATCTTTAACACACGTAGCTTTACCGTGCCCTGGCAGGGTTCAGAGACAACGTCTCTACTGGTCAAAGATCAGAAGCAAAAAGAGGTCGAGAAATGATTTCTGGTACTGTCCTCAGACGGATCTCCAAACGGACATACAAATTCTCTAAGAGAGGTAATTATTTCTTTTATTAGATTATAAAATGAGACTGAGTGGCGTAACGATTTTCCCGGTCTCAGGCGGGAAGTCTCTTATTAGGTCTTATGTAACCTGTGGCTACACCTCTTGAAGTAACTTGGTCAAATCAGCAACAGATATAAGCATCGTTGCCAGTCAGGTAAGAAATCGTAAACTGGTTATGTACCGGTTGTTTTCGGGCAAAATTTCTTTTTGTACCATCGGTACGAAACGATCGGTGGCCTAGGCCCTGGAACAGCCTTCCTAATTTACCAGGTTGATCCTAACACGACTGGTCATAGGAACGAGACCCCTGAGCTTGAATGGTTATTTCAGAGAATTTCCCCTGCAATTCTTTCAATGCTCAAGAACTCCGACATCCTGAGAATAGATGAGGAGATAACACTATTTACAGAATTTCAAAATGGAAAATTTAAAAAAAAAAACGAAAAAAAAAATCCTTGGAAGATTGTTAATGACACCAAGAGCAGGTTTAAAAATTATTGGAGGTGAGAAATATAAAATTGTTTGAAAATTAAAACAAAAGTTACAGGAACAAAATGGCGATACGTCAGATATATATTACTACAATTTCAACCCCGCCCCACATATTTTCTTAAGTGAGGAAACTTTTAAAATTCTTGGAGGATATATATATATATATATATATATATATAGTCGGCGTCCGAAGACAATGGGTTTGGATTATTCGTATATTGAATATATAAAGTGAGGAATTCCATATAAATCTATGGGAGTGCTCGATGTATGACAATTGTTATATATTCCCTCTCCAGGTTTATATTATAAAACTCACATACAGAGCGTATACAATATAATTAGAAGAAAACTCAAACCTGGTTAAACTATCATTATACATTTATTTCGGCGAAAAATATCATTATACTATTCGTCTCTACAGATGACTTTACACGCTTAATTTGAGGGTGAAAAACAGCAAATATGAATCACAGTATATATATATATATATATATATATATATATATATATATATATATATGTGTGTGTGTGTGTGTGTGTGTGTGTGTGTGTGCGTGTGTGTGTGTGTGTGTAAAAAAAAAAAAAATTAAGAAAGCAAAAAAAAAAAGGATGTTCCTGTAAATTAAACCATCCTAATTTAAACATATGCTAGATTTTTTTTTTGAATTGTGTAAGCTCGTAAACTAAATTATTATCTCTTTATATTTTTCTGTTTACTCCTTTTACATGTGTTAAATCCCTCAGTTAATGGGACCATCATCCCACTTCTAAAAAAAAACAACAAATTTTTCGGCACCCACCCGGTGCTTTTAATTAACCCAAAAATGGTCAAAGGGAACTAAACACTCCAAAAATTCAAAAATCCTAATTGAGAATTAATTTCTAAGATTCCAAAAATAAACCACCACTACTATATGGATGATTTCAATTTATATGCAAAAAAGGTGATGATTTAGAAAAAAAAAGTGCAGATAGGTACTTTAATTGGGACAATATAGGGAAATACTTCCTAAACATCCTGGATAGCTACTTTAACAGGTTTGCGTTTTCTTCAAGTTACATTATATATATATATATATATATATATATATATATATATATATATATATATATATATATATATGGGAGGATGGGGGTGTTTAATAAGGTGCAATAAATGCTGCTTTGAAACATTAACAATTCAATGAGTTATTTCCCTTTGCTGAAATTAATTTACTGTGTAAGTATTTGTACTTTTTCGTGTACTCCATTTTAAGGAAGATAAATCTTGAGTTATCTTCCCTTAAACTGAAGTAAATGAAAAAATATTAACGTGATGTGTGGCACAGTTGTCATGATAGTTAATTATTCTATTACCTGGTTTGGTTTGGCCTCGAGCTTTTCAGTTAGCTGTTAGCTAAAATCTTTCAGCGGAAATGTAAGTCAAATTGGAAAGTTTAAGCGAGTACATAACGTCCGGAAGGCCAAAATGTAAACAAAATGGATCATATCTTTTCTGTGACAGGTTTCATTGGAGAAATGAAAATAAAAAAACAGTGAACTTTGGACACTTGAGAAATGACGCAATAATTTAGCACTATCCTGAATTTAAATATATAAAAATTAGCAAATTTTGAAAAAAGTAGTCAGTTAGTCAGTCGGTCAGTTGTCAGAAGTTTGCATTCAGAGAATACTCTCGGGCTTAGATGGTGTCTCTTTGTGTCTGTTCATAAACCCATACAGATTTTCTCTCTGCCTCTCTCTCTCTCTCTCTCTCTCTCTCTCTCTCTCTCTCTCGTACTATTGTATGCAGTCTGAACATCGAATAATAAATGATTGTTAATTGTTGACGGAGAGTTCTTCATCTCTTTTTGAGTTGCCAACACCCAGGCAACTTTGTTCCAACGGATCATCCCGACCGTCAGAAGAATTTCCGGATGGATTGTGTCATTCCTTGTCTGTGGATCTTTTAAACACAGCGTGGGCACAGACAGGACTGATAAATGAACTATCCAAAAATGTGATCACAGAGGTAAATGAAAGCTGGAATTTCATTCGTTTAAAAGTAACAGTTGGTGTAATTAGTTGTGATTTTTTTTATGCGTGACAAATATCTACATTGATATATGCATCTTTACTAGGTTTAATTTTGATTCGCTCCAAGTCATACAGTATTGAATTGTTAAATAAAATGCACAAGTAAAATTATTATTACTATTATTATTATTATTATTATTATTTACTCCTTGAGAGCTTTGTACATTAGCGTTAGCTGATGGTCTTTCACTGAAGTTTGAGTGACAGCAAGTCTCTCCAAGTCTCTAGAACTTTTCTCAGTATTCTGGCCGATCTCAAAAATGCAGTAGTTTGGATGGTCTCTACTCGTCCGCCAACTTCCAAGTCCCCCAGTCCCTTTATTAATTCTTTGGTGACTGTACAAAGAACACCAATTATAATTGGTATTGTAATGCTATAGAGTAATGACTCGAAGACGAACGGTATGTATAAGTGATTTATTATAAGGCTAATACTGAAGGGACAAGTAAAAAAGGGGTGGGTCCTTGGATTAGTAGAAGGGAGATAACCCAGCATTAGAGAGTTCTAATTACCTTATTACATCCGTTTTGTCATTACTTAATTCTCTCGGCAAACGATTTATTTGTACATCATGAAGTCTTTAAACTTCCAAGGCATCTTCCTTGTTCTAGAAGCCCGTTTTGATGGTGTAGTCGTTTATTCATCTTCTTGTCTGGTTTAAATTTGTGTCGTCTGGATCTGTTGAGTTGTAGTCAGTGGATTATTGACTTTTTCTGTGTGGTCCGTGTTGCCCTGTTGGGATTGTGATGTGTTAATCCCTTGATTTTGTATATAATATGTGGGACATATCTGAGGTCTTTATATTTCTCGGAGATGTCACCTGTTCCGTCTTAACAACTTTCCATCGTTCTACATTTCGACGATATAGCTGCTTGGTTCAGTGCATTTGTCTATCACAGTCGCTGGCTGCCATGTGTCATTTTCCTGAAGGACTAATACTTAGCTGCCTATTGTCACCCCAGGAAGGTCTTTTGTATTCCTGTTGTAGTATTGTTGTTTTTTGCTGTTGATTTTCATCCGATCTCAGATTTGATTATCCTTCGGATTATTAGTATTCAATAACGTTGCTATTGTAGTGAAGGGAAATTTCGTATTTTGGTTTGGCGCGCAAATTTAATTCGACACTTAATTTCACTCAATTAGGATAAACTATTCTATTCAGCACAGGCCTTTCTTTACGGGCAACAGGAAATTGGGTAAGCTGCCCCAACCCACTTCTCTTTGGCTGGAGAACGCCGTCCAGTGCAGGCGTCACATTGGCCGTTCTTCAATAACAATTCTCTTTAGCTGGACAACGCCCGCCCAGTGCAGACGTCTCACTAGGGGCTCTTCTAGAAGCAGCATGGACACATGAAGGAACCCATCTAATTTATGGATTCCTTGCAAGGAATACCAGTTGAATATAAATTAGATACATTCCATGCCTCGCACAGGCACAACTTTATGTCACCCCAAAATTGGCTATGTCAACGCAATGCTTTTATTCCGCAAACGACACCTAGCTCTCAATTCACCTCTGGGGCCACCTAAATGGAGACAACGCAAACTCTCCACCAGACGCACAAAATTCACAGTGACTCTAAAGTTAAATCCCTCACACGTCCGACGACACACGCTGCCATCTCAACCTTCTCAACTTCCCATAACTCAATTTCGTCTCAATACTCACAACCTTTCATGAGTCTTGCAGCACTAAAAGCAAACCCAATATTCCATGGTGCAAATAAAAACCTATTCATAAAAATATATTTCGACTTTCGGCATCTTACTTCTTCATCCTCCTTTTATTCCTCACAACCTAGCGAGGGGGAATAACAACACTAAGCGAGGAAACAACACAACGTAAACACACACACGTTACACCATCTTCCTCGCTTAACACAAACAAATATTTTCCCCGCCTAACAACAATATTCCATGCTGCAAATAAAAACCTATTCATAAAAATATATTTCGACTTTCGGCATCTTACTTCTTCATCCTCCTTTTATTCCTCCCTTTTATTCCTCACAACCTAGCGAGGGGGAATAACAACACTAAGCGAGGAAACAACTCAACGTAAACACACATACGTTACACCATCTTCCTCGCTAAACACAAACAACACTTCCCTCTTGCTAACAACAACAAAACCCCATTTTGTAGGATGATTTTAGCCGGAGATTTTTGTTGTTAGGCGGGGAAAATATTTGTTTGTGTTTAGCGAGGAAGATGGTGTAACGTGTGTGTGTTTACGTTGTGTTGTTTCCTCGTTAAGTGTTGTTCGTCCCCTCGCTAAGTTTGTAGAGTAATAAAGGAAGGGTGATTAAGATAAGATACCGAAGGTCGAAATATATTTCTATGAATAGGTTTTTATTTGCACCATGGAATATTGGGTTTGCTTTTGGTGCTGCAAGACTCATGAAAGGTTGTGAGTATTGAGACGAAATTGAGTTATGGGAAGTTGAGAAGGTTGAGATGGCAGCGTGTGTCGCCGGACGTGTGAGGGATTTAACTTTAGAGTCACTGTGAATTTTGTGCGTCTGGTGGAGAGTTTGCGTTGTCTCCATTTAGGTGGCCCAGAGGTGAATTGAGAGCTAGGTGTCGTTTGCGGAATAAAAGCATTGCGTTGACATAGCCAATTTTGGGGTGACATAAAGTTGTGCCTGTGCGAGGCATGGAATATATATCTAATTATATATATATATAATATATATCTAATTTATATTCAACTGGTATTCCTTGCAAGGAATCCATAAATTAGATGGGTTCCCTCATGTGTCCATGCTGCTGCTAGAAGAGCCCCCCAGTGAGACGTCTGCATTGGGCGGCGTTGTCCAGCTAAAGAGAATGTTATTGAAGAACGGCCAGTGTGACGTCTGCACTAGACGGCGTTCTCCAGCCAAAGAGAGTGGGTTGGGCAGCTTACCCAATTTCCTGTTGCCCGTAAAGAAAGGCCCGTGCTGAATAGAATAGTTCATCCTGATTGAGTGAAATTAAGTGTCGAATTAAATTTGCGCGCCAAACCAAAATACGAAATTTCCCTTCACTACACTATTCTTGTCCTTATTTTTCTGCCGTACATGATTTCTGCCGGTGACGGCAAATGGTTGTCAAATGGTACTGTTCTTAGGCTTAACAGAGCTATTTGACAGTCTATCTTTGTTTTTGTTTTTTTGTAAAGTTTTCTTTGCTGTCTGGACTATACACTCGATGAATCCATTCGATTGTGCATATCTCGGTGTTGATGTGATGTGCGTGAATTCCCACTTTGTAGTAAAATTATGGAATTCATTTGACACAAAGTACCTGGCATTATATGTGTATAGCCGTTCTGGTATCCCATGTACAGCAAAGATTACTTTGAAATATTCAATGCAGTTTGCACTTGTCACCGTCTTCATTGTTTGGATGAATGGCATTCTGCTGAACTGGTCAGCGACAAGTAAGAATTGTTGGCAGTTGAATTTGAAAATATCTGCTGGCCCTATGTTTTGGAATGGCCTGGTTACTTGTTCTTTGATGAGCATTGTTTCCTTTGAGTTTTTCCTTTGGTGTTCTCTGCATATTTCACATGTTCTTACCATATTTTCTATGTCTCTGCTCATTCCTCTCTAATGTACACTCTTTCTTGCCTTTAACAGGCATTTTTCTATGCCTTGGTGTGCCTCGTGCATTTTCTTCAGGACTATGCTTTGCATGCCTTTTGGTATTACCATGCATTCGCCTTTAGTCACTAATCCATCTTGCACTGACCGGCATTCTTTCATCGACCAATAATGTTTTATTGGTTTTGGAGTGTGCTTTATTTATATCCTCTGACAATCCATTAATTACTACTTGCTTTAGCATTTTTAATTCTTCATCCTTTTCAGTAGCTTCTTGTAAGTCTATTTGATTCTGAGCTGAAATGTTGACTGTGTGTGTTTAGGTTCTATTTCTTCATCTTCTGTTGGCTGAATCCTCGACAAGTAGTCTGAGACTTTCGTTTCTGGTCGATACGCTATCTTAGCATCATATGGCTGTAGCCTTAGCAACATCCTTTGTAGTCTTGGGGGTGCTTGTGCAATGTTTTTATTTTGGATGTTTTCGAGGGGTTTATGGTCAGATTCGATTCGGAATTCTTTTCCATGTACATATGTATGGAATCTTTCACAACCAAATATCACTGTTAGTAGTTCTCTTTCACTGTTTGTTTAGTGCGATTCGGCATCAGTTAGTCTTACTTGCAAATGCAACGATTTTGTTGTCATTTATTAGTGTAGCGCCTAGCCCTAGCCTGCTTGAGTCTACTTGTATTGTTGTGTTTGCATTTGGGTTGAAATAAGCAAGACATAGATTTTCATGTATTGAATTTCTTAAATTCTGAAATACCTTTTCATGTGTTTCATTCCAGTTGTGTTTTGTGTCCTTTTTTAGCAGTGACCTTAGTGGTACTTTTTTGGCACTAAGTTCTGGTATGAAGGGGCTTAGGTACTGAATCATGCCTGAGAATTGCTGGAGTTCTTCTCGGTTTGTTGGTTTCGGTTTTGATTTGATCCTGTCGCATTTTTCTGGATCAGGGTGGGAACCGTCTTTTTCCCAAATAAAACCATAGAGCTTAATCCTTTCCTGTCTTATTTTGCATTTGTCTTTGTTAAAGACTAAACCGTACTTCCGTGCCGTATCCATTGTTTTCCTTAGATTTCTGTCATATTCAGCAGTTGTTTTGCCATATACGCAGATATCATCTGATATACCTATGGCTCCCTCGCAATCTTCCAAAACTTGGTCCATTTTTTTGTTGAAATATGTCCTGTGACACCTTTAGGCCAAAAGGACATCTCAGGTATTTATACCTTCCAAACGGAGTGTTGAAACACGTAAGCAGGCTAGATTCTTCACCCAAATGTATTGCCCAATGTCCATGCTTTGCGTCTAATTTTGTGAAGTGTTTTGCGCCGGTTAGTTTGTGGGAAATTTCTTCCAGGGTCGGGGTTTTGTAATACATTCTTTTAATGAACTTTTTTCAGTTGCTTTGGATCTAAGCATATTCTTAACTCTCCACTTCTCTTTCTGCTACACGCAATTGCGTTCACCCAATCCGCTGGTTCATATACCCTTTCAATCACACCCATGTCTTCCATTTTTTTGTAATTCTTTTTTTAGTGCTTCTTTTAAGTGGACTGGATATTTTCTTTGGGGTTGGACGACTGGTGTTGTATTCTCTTTTAAATGTATTTTTTCTTCCCTTGGAGAGTTACCAATTCCGTGGAATCTATGCTTTCTATTTTCCTGGTTTCCTTTTTTTGCTACACTGCAGTTAATTTGTACCAGTCCCAACTGTATGCATGGTCGCAGTTCCAATATTGATTTTTGCATACATGAAATTTTGCTTGAATGGTTGGCGAGTCCTGGTGCTTAAGTTTTAGTATTAAGGACTCGTACTAGGGTATTTTTGTTCCGTTGACCGCCCAAAATGTAGTTGCCTCCCTTTTAATCGTGGTTGGTTTTCCCATTTTGTTACTGACACTTCGTGGGTACAGTTTTTTGTAAATTCTGACTGGGATTCTCTTCCCGTTCGCCCCAGAATCGACTTTCTTTCTTATTTTATGTTTTTTCACCACGTAAGTCTTTACAGTTTATATTTGCGAATACTTCCCCTCTGTTATTTTCTTTCACTGTGTATAATAACAGGCCAGTTTCGGAGTCCGTCTCTGAGTTGGTTTTGTAGGGGGGGGCATGTTGTTGTTTATTTATTATTTCCCCCACCATTTAAGTTTGGTTTATGTTTGGAAAAGGCAAACGGAGTAATTATGTGTGAAACGACGCGTACAAGAAGAACATTTAAAACAAAGCGGTACAAACAAATTCAAATTTTTATATCTACAATACATTCAAGGAACTGTTTTAAAACATTACTAGGGTTCTAATACTGTTCGTGTGTTGTGTAACTAACACTAATACTAAAAAAAAAGGACTATTTAACGAAAGTGACCTATGCGTGTTGACTAAGTATTTCTACAGTACGTTTCTTTTTGTGGTTTGATGAAAAATCCGTGTTTGTTTTTGAGGCTGAAGCAGGTCTGACCGTATAGGTAGAACAAGGAAGAGAATGGTTGCATGGAATATACATTTTCATGGCGGTTGACTGCAGGAAGTCAAATGTAAAAAGGAGGAAGAGTGTTGAAAGACGAGAGTATCTATAAAGAATTCTTGTCACGCGGGAGAAAATTGAAGTTGCGGACGTAGTTGTGAGCACTAACAACGTGGTTTTCCTGGCCAATAGGTTCCCGAGACTGATTAGTTTACTGACGTCCGCCATCTTTGTTTCGGGAACAATTGGCATAACGTCCTTTTAAAAATATATGAGGGTAAATCCTATAATTTCGTCTCTGTACGTAGCGATTACATTTTTTCGTTTCGTATCCTGCTTGCAGTGAAATTTGTGTGGGCTTTTTTTCCGGTTTTGTATGGGCTTTTTTTTTAGGGCTATGTTTTCTCCTTTATCGTATGTGTGTCTTTGTGAGACAATAGTCCTCAAAATAATGAAGGCCTTGAGATTTTCTGCATTGCTTGTTAAGAGCGTAGCAGTCCTGTTTTTTTTCTTCCGTGGTTTTTCCCACATTTTGTGCACTGAATTTTGTTTTTAGCCGCTATTTAGCGGATTATCCATTCTTTGTTTCACATATCTCTTTGTAGCGTGTGTTATCTTTCATGGTCGCTTCGTACGTTTGTATGTTTTCAATAGCTATTTTTAGTGTGAGGCTCGGTTTGCTTATCAAGTTACTTCTTTCTTCTGAACTTTTCATGCCTTTTATTATTTGTTCAAGGATTCTTTCCTCTTTGTTGGCATTGAAGTCGCATCTTTCAGCTTTGGTCTGTAAGTCTGACTAAATATTCTCCTATTTCGTCGTCATTTTGTTGCATTGACGTGAATTCTAGTCGTTCGACCCATTTATTTGGTTTTTGAACCATGTTTGCTTAAAAGATTTTGAATACGTTTTCTGAATTTTTTTGGTTCGGTTGTAAGGAGTCCATTTTGAATTTATTCACGGCCCTTTGGTCCTGTGCTCAGCAATATATAGTTGTATTTCAGTCTTTCTTACATGTTATTTATTGTAAAGTAGGAAGTCATGATGTCGAGCCACTCACTGAAAGCTTCTAGTTTGTTCTCGTTCGACCAGTCCTACATTAGTAACAGGATATTTGTATTAGCCATCTGTTTTCTACTTGTCTTTTTCTTTTTATGAAGTCTTTGCTTTGTAGCATTATGTCTTCTCTTTTCTTCTTTTAAGGTTCTTATATATGTAAGTATCCTTTAGCTGCCACCATGTAATGTTATATCTACTGTGTAGATGACTCGAAGACGAACGGTATGTACATGTGATTTATTATAAGGCTAATACTGAAGGGACAAGTAAAAAATTGGTGGGTCCGTGGATTAGTAGAAGGGGGATAACCCAGCATTAGAGAGTTCTAACTACCTTATTACAGTTATAAACGTTCCACAGTTTTTTCACTTCCTTAGTAAGGTCGAGGTATCTATCCTTCTTTTCGCTTTATTTTAATTTAATTGTAAGTTCTCTTTTTTGTTGTTGATTATTATAAGGTTTGGTCGTCTGGTCCAGATTAAGCGATCAGTTTATATGTCAAAATCCCAGAGGAGTTCATGTGTCATTCTCCATGATTGATGTTGGGTTGTGCATATACCATTTGCTCGTATAGTCAAATTTCAATTTCTTGCACAATTCCTAGAGGATCACTTTGCCCACCCAGTCGTATCTACTCTTATACTCTTTCTGTGCTAATTTGTTTAATATATTTTATGGTTTTATATGATTAATTTCATTAATAAAAAGTTACAATAAAAAAAAAAAAACTATGGCAATGAATAATGAATTCAACTGAAACAAAATAAATGATAAAATATTTACTGCTGGTAAAAAACATGGTAAGATGCTACGCGTATTGGATCACGTTCTCTCTTTCATTAAAACAAAAGCTGGTGAACGCTATGTGTATTCGCTTCCTAAATTCAGTACCAAAATCACCCCGTATTTCAAAGGAAAGTGTCATATGATTTTATTGAGGAAAGAGATGACAGCAAATTAAATTTTGCATATCACAGGCAGTTTCAAAGGCGAATGTCTGCTTACCGTTTTTATTGGGTAAGCAATAAGTAGCTTGGTGTTCTTAGGACTCTACACACTACTGTGTATTTAGATGTTTGATGACACCCCCCTCCAAAAAAAACAAAACACCGACTTGATTATTTTCTGATTTTAAATTCATTGTCAGTTTTTAATTATTCAGATTCTCGATATAACTGAGATAATAATAATTATTCATAATGTTAAATTTTATTTTGTATTGAATTACCCTATATTATTAATATCATTATCAATATAACTATTTCAAAAGTAGGCTGACATTTTTAAGCAATGTGGACTTATGGTCTTTGTGATACAATGGTCGTCACGGTACTCTATTGTGGCCTTAGTTCCGTGACTATCACATGCGTTTCCGGGGCGGGGGTAGTTGGTTTATCAATTCCCTCTGTGCTCACATTGTGTTTAAAATATCCACAGACGGGGAATGATACATTTCATCCAGAACTTCTTATGATGGTCGGGGTGGTTCGTTGGAGCAAGTTGCCCGGGTGCCGGCAACTCAAAGACAAGAAAAACTCTCAGTTAACAATCAACAATTATTTATTGAAACACAAAAGGTGTAACAATAATAATACACCCAGTATATTTATAGAGAGAAAATGTCGTTTTATTATCCAGACTGCATACAGTTTTCTAGTTATCATCGAAGCACATGAGAGAGAGAGAGAGAGAGAGAGAGAGAGAGAGAGAGAGAGAGAGAGAGAGAGAGAGAGAGAGAGTTCTGATCCTCTTTTTGTTTATTAAAGCTGTAAAGGAATGAATCACGGAAAGGAAAGAGACAGAGATGTTTTTAAATTCAATTTTTCATTTCGGGGTTTACGACTATTTTGTGACGTGGAACGTTTTTCCGAACCAGGAGAAATGGCTGTGCTTTCCGGTCGAGGCGTTTGAGGAATCTCAGGAATTATTTTTGGCAAATTGTGAATCGTCGGTATCAAGTATAAGGCATTTGATGGTCATTTTGGCAAATTGTGAATTTGAGGGTCCCCCATATGTGTCTGTATCCAGTTGGTATGTTCAGCTGACGCTGCTAAGAGAAGACACAACACATGGCTCGATCGGAGGCCTTAGCAGACACGTCTGCTTCTCCTGGCTGTCAAGAGAAAAAAGAGACGTCCGCTCAGTCGAGGTATGTCAAGAGGACTAAGAAAGAGTTTCTTTTTGGCACCAGGAAGCCCCTCCTTTTAGGCGTGCGCAGATTGCGCTATCAGAGCCCCCTACCTAGGAGATTGTTATTTATTTCGTGTTTATTTCATTCTTTTATGTCGTTTTTTAATTATTAATTCAATCCGCATAGATCCACGTGAAACATTGAGTAACGGACTTCAAGAGTTCATAATTCGAATATTTTAGGTGTTACACCTGTTCTGTCATAAAAGCACCGAGTACATTTTTACGCAAAAAAAACAAATTTTTTTGCTTTCCTTTTCTTCATATATATATATATATATATATATAAGAACAGTGTATAGTTGTCACCATCTCACTTCGTGGGTTTATGGCAGACAAAATGCGGTATTATTTGGAGAGTGCTCAATATCTGTGATACAGCAATTATCTCTACCGGATGATTGTCGTATAAACACGGCATGAAACCAGCGGTCGCAAATAATCATCCATGCCATAAAATATATATAAAAACTAATATATATATATATATAGTTTTTGGGTTACCCTTTCTCAAACTTTTTCTATTTGCAATTTTACCGTTGTGATGTCGGGCACGTGATGGTGCCATGATGAGTTCTGTTAAAATGTAACAATAGAATTTATGTGTCGAATGGAAATTTATTGGAATTTTTTAAAAATATTAACACGCACTGTAAACTTGCAAGAAAGATTGTCAGTGGTCAGGAATTATTGGATCCTCTACTGATATGATAGAGATATTATATTTTCCCAGAAACTTAAAAAAAGATTTTTTTTTATATATGTGCAGACAATATTTATTTAAACATAAAATATGTAAAATATTCGAGACGGAAAAACGAGTTTGTATGTCACAAAACAAAAACAAATTGTTTTCATTATTTTCGTACGGACACCAGACATTAACATCCATAAATACGCCAATACACTAAAAAAATAGATTCCAGGATTTTGTTATAGTTAGTCAAACATAATACAATTAAAACGGATGCTATTATGTTTTATTCATTAGCAAACTCTACAGAATTGAAATGCTCTAAGTTAGAAGAAAAAGTTTAGTTTGAAAATATACTTACTTCAGAGACTCTTGCATAGAAGAATACTTATTTTTGGACATCTACATATTCAGTTACAGTGTTTGGGGCAAAGTGATCTCCTGTATTTGTCAGCAATAGAACTACTCATTATAATTTGAAGTATCATGCGTAACGTACCGTTACATAAAAATAAATATTGTAATGAGGTTATCTCCCCTTGACCATTAAGATTCATCGCAAAGTTAGTTACATAGTACCTCGAGGTAATAACTTTCTGTGTATGACTGTTAAGGAGATATAACTTCATCACAATTTTGTTTGTCTATTTATCTGTCTATTTTTATGTGACTGTGATTTACAGTTGCTTCTAATGTTCTGCTATCCAAAAAATGCAAAATATGGTGGTGGAAGGGCATTTAACAATCATGCACCCGAAAGGTCAGAGGTTGAATATTAAAATTAGAAAGTTTAAAAGAAAGTTAAAGGATAAAATTTGCAATATAAAAGGTATTTAGAGTAAAATTCAATATGAAGAAATTTAAAGTAAATTTTGATATGAAGAAAATGACACTAAAGCCAAATTTAGTATTTAACTGGCTATGTTTTTGGGGGACTTTAGTGTGTAATATTAAACGGTAAGGTCAAACGTTAATTTCCGCAGTTTTCTAGTTCGGATACTGATCCAAAAAGATAACACAGACAGAGTTTTTAAAAAAGAATTTTATACAAAAGAAACAAGAAAGAAAGGGATAGAAAAGATAGTGTTGCAAATTTTAGTGTAATTTGTGGGAATTTATCTAAGAGAGTGTCCAAGAAACAAAGTTCTTTGAATTTGAGTATTTTCTTTTTAAATTGTCGAAATGTTTCTGTTTTCATTTAATTTTGAGTCTTCTGAAAAGTTTTTTTTTTTTTTCAACGGAGTCTACAGATTGAATTTTGTGTTTTAATTGAGTCTTTGAAATTTTCATTTAATTTCAACCGCATCTTCTGTAAAGTTATCTTTTCAGCAGAATTCTCGGGTTAAATTTTCTTTTAGTTGTCTAACTCAGAATTTCGATAGTCGACTTTCGTTTGATTTTAGTTTTATTTATTGGGATTTTTTTTTGCCTGTTCGAATACTTATCGGCTATTCAAGAAGCGAGTGACGAAACCTTTCTACTGGCTATCTTTTCCTGCCTTAAAAGTCTGGTCCCCGAGTTCGTACTGAAGGCCCAATAGTAGTTCTCGACAAATAGTCGGAGGTAGCTTTTTGGTGCTGTATTGTTTGGAATTACTTCTCCCTTTTCCACCCTGGCCAAATCAAGTGCTACACGTTGTTGGTTTGATTCCTTGTTATAAATAAATCTTTATAAGTTTTTTGTGATTTGGGATCCTGTGGCATTAGTTAGCTCAATAGGTTGTGATATTAAATCAGCTGCGGGGAACCTTGGTCATTTTTAAAGACCACATTGAAATCTATTGTCTTTTAAATAATTCCGCACTCAATAACGTTTTAGTGGGTTAATCCTGATTTGAAACTTTTCGTTGATAATTCTGTCGAAATTTAATTGATATTTTACAACTTAAAAGAACTGAAAAATCTTTTCTAAACTTTTAATGATTTTGCTAAGATTGCTTTTTACGAGAAAGCATTGTGATTTCCAATTCTAGTTGAGGTGAGGCGATTGGTCTTTCGATAAAGCTGTGGGGGGAGTATGTAATTTGGTTATTTCAGTAGATTGCTCTCTAAATTATTCCCACCATAAATACAACACAAAACATTACAATCGCGCAAAAGAAATGGAATAGAACACAACGAACATTAAACAACAAACAATTTAATATGCATATAACAGAATATGAAAACAAATAAAATATATGATGTGTAAATGGCCTTTTGGAAAATAAAGTTTGACAAAAGGAAAATAAATCTGTTTAAAGATGTGTGTATGGTCATGTTAACGAAGTCCGTAAATAAGTCGTTCTTACTTACATTAAGTTTATAGCGGGTTTTATGATTGTGGCGACAGCGTGTCTCGTTGATGAAAGAAAGTTTGTTGGGTTTTCCTTTTGAATATAATTCTCGGCCATTTGAAAAGAGGTCATGAACTTTAGTTGAGGAAGGAAAGGAATTGGTTGGACATAGTATCGGCTACTGGCTTAGTGGCTTGTGTTCGTCTGTGTCTTCGTTTGTGTGTAAGCTTGTGTCTTGTGTGTATGGCTTCCTAACTCTGTGTTATTTATATCCTACAGGTGGATCAAAGAATCGCCCTAAAATCTTGGCGCGTAGACATTTATTGACCAATCAGATTTGTATTTTACTATTTTATTTTCGAGCCTAAATATTTTCTGTTAGTTCACTTCCGATCCTAATTTTCTAGAATGTTCTATTCCATGTTTTTAGCTGATTGGTTGAAAAATATAAAAATGTAACTTCAATGCTAATGCGGGTTTGATCCTAAATTTCTAGAATGTTCTTAAGTATGTTTTTATTGCTTATTTTAAGACTAGAAGAAATTTGTATCCCATAAAAGTGAAGCAATCCATGGAAAAGAAGAAGCGCCCTCCCTTACAACTTGGTGTTGTAGCTAATAAAAAAGGAGCTTTCGCGTCGCCCTCGACTTCGGTCACCAACTTTACTTTATATATATATCATTGCAAAATTAAAATCGTCGCTTTGAAAAGACGCTGCGTCAGTGCATATGTCCGATACTTTTGATAATTTTTTAAAAAAGTTGTTTTTAATGTTTTCTCAATCTGCTTTTATCACTGGGCATTAGCGTACATATTAAAAACATAAGTTACAAATGTCCCCGGACTGTATATAATTGTTATTGCACATTCTCGGACTTCGTCAATAAATGTGTGAAAAAGAAGAAATATTACGAAAGACAAGAAAAATAAAATGAAATAAAATAAACCTCAGCAAACTAAACCGAAGCATGAAGACGTGGAAACTGGTGATAACCTACGTTATATCTCATAGGTTATCAGCAAGGTTGAACGTTTGTGTGCTTGCCTGCATCTGCTCGACTTGGTTGCAGTCGGATGCAGCCTCGAACTGCCGACGCAGTGATAACACTGTAGAAACGAATCAAATTACGTTCACGCGATAATGTGTGCAAAGTCCTACGCAAATGTTGTCGACAATGTGTGCAGTGTGCAAAGTAAAGAAACGATAATAGACAAATATCATACGGGTTGGAGGTTGGAGGGAAAAGAGTGACAGAAAACCTGGACACCACTGAATAGTTGTTGTTGAATGAAGCCAATTCTGGTTTGAAATTGACTAAATGCATTTAGACTGATAAAGTCAGTGTGGAAACTGAGGCAAACAAATCCATTTTGTGCGTTTAGAAATTATCTTGCTCAGATAGCTGATGTTAAACCAGACACATACTGTCTCTTTCTTTGCTAAAGGATGTTTATTGTACAATTTCAACTTTGAGAAATAAATTTAAAAAAAAGAGAGAACCCCCCCCAAAAAAAGAACAAAAAACAAAACAAAAAAGAAGAAAATATTACCTAGGATATTTCAGCAGTTCTTAATTTCTCTTAGATTTTAGAAAGAAAATGCAGTTTGTTTTACAAACTGAAAGTGCGGCCCACGAAACATTGCAGATATATTTTGTTCGGCAATTTCCATCAATAATCTTTTTTTGGTATTCACAAAGTTTATGCGCTAGAAATTCACTCCTATGAGGCGCCCAGGGAGAATCGAAATCACGACCGTTATTGTATCGCTTGCACTTCTCGAACTATTGTTCTTATTTTGGTTGTATACCTGGAAATATCTGCCAACCGAAATGTTGCACACACACACACACACACACACACACACACACACACACACACACACACACACACACACACACACACACACACATATATCGGCAACTTTTCGGCTGCAGATATTTCCAGTATTCTTATCCTGGTTGTTATTTTTTGTTGTTTTTTGGCTCGTTCGGTGTGGCTTAGAAAACGCTGATGAAATCCATATCTCATAAAAGGTGCTGTCCAAGGGGTATATGATACTGCATCTCTGGTGGTGATGTGCTCTTTCGGAAGCTGTGGGGGGAGTGGAGTTACTCCTTCATTGTCATTACTCTCACGTACACTCTGATTCAGAGGTGATGGCGGCGGCGGTTTTACCTTTTAGTGTCAGATTAATGAGTCAAGTAGTTCTGTTTTAATAATTATTTCTATTAAGAATATTTAAAGCTATATTTGTTTACCCATGATGATGATTATTAGTTATTTGAAACTAAATGATTATTATTACTGAATAAGAATATATTTAACGTATATAATGGTGAATAAATAATCGTTATTAGTTAAGAATATAAATATGTGCAAATTATTCTTATTATATTAGAATACTTGAAACCATACAAATATGTGCAAATTATTTATAGTTTATTGGAACACTTGAAACCATATAAATATGGGCAAATTATTTATATCATAAAGTAATACTTGAAACCTAAAAAGTAAAATTTTGCCGTTAAATAACCCATAGAAGTATTAATATACCCTTAAACAAATAGACCAAACCAAACTTTGTCCGTAAATTTCCCGGAATTTTGAACCGAACTCTTTATTAAATTCTCAGGGTGGGATATATCCTGTTCTCTTTCCATTGCCTGGGAGTATCTTAAATCAGTTAATTCATCTTCTTTTGTGTACTTTATTTACTAGTTTCTTTTTTGAGACGTGTTTGCTGTTATTGTACTTCGTCCGTTAACCCGGCTTTTAAATGTAGTAGAGAAATTTAATGTCGTGTGTGGTATTCATAGGGACTACACCCATTCTATTCCTATAATGCATTAATCTATCAAAAAATCAAATAAACTCAGAATATTTAAGTAAGGAAAAACAAAGTTCACTTAGACTACAACGACAGACATTTCATATACAGACATTGGCAAAGTGACACCACCTTGCTAACTGGTGGAAGACGCCACGCATTCGTCTTTGGACGAGACGTTGGTTAGTCCTTTCACCCAGTAGCAGCTCTCACGGTTAACAGTATGCCGAAATATAAAAGGCCACGAAATGGAACTACGAACTAAAACACTGGACTTCGACAAACTCCCAAAAGCGATTAACCATTGTTGAAGCTTTTAAATACCAAATGAGGGCAAACATATACCAAGAAATGATTAAAGTATTTTTAAACACCTTGACTGGGGGATTCAACCATTTCAATTGTATTCAGAGAAAATTCCTTCACCCATTGAATGGTTGTTGAACATAGGAAATAAAGAAAAAATATAAAAGAAACGTCTTTGTCTCCTACATGTTGCTGTCTTCTTTCGTATAATTCTTTTGGGGCCTTCTTGTTTAAGGAGTTACATCAACGAGACAACGTGGGGTAAAATAAAATAACCTCAGAATGGAGTCAGATATCAAACGGCAACACAGCCTGCCCCTTGACCTCTGCTGACCCCCATAAGTACACATAATTAAGAAACATGACATACTGTGTCCCAAAGTGTAAAAAATATTCTACAGAGCCAACAAGCCGATTGTGGGGGTTCAAAAACTTACATTTTTCTAGTGTAGGGAAATGGTTCACGAAGGAATAATGTGCACGCACGTGCTGGTTGTAAAAGCGGGGACGAAAGGCAGATCCTTTTAGTCTGATGTTTGGTACCAAAACAGGGTTAGAACTAACTTCTCAAATTGTCGCATGACCAAAACGTCTCGTAATTCTCGGAAACTCCACTTTCAGCCTCCAAAAACGGAGACCACGATGTTTAGTTCCCAACAAGTATCCCCTTCTTGGACTGGTCCATTACTCGCACAAGGCCATTGTCTAGAGTGCAATGCAAGAGGTATATTTATTGTGAAAAATTACCCGAAAACAGCAAAAAGTATGAATGAGACTACATGCAATTACAGACTTCCTTTACAACAAGTGAAAGAAAAACAAAATTTTTCTGAATGGAAAATTTTTTTACCAAGAGTGCTGTTTAGAGTTCAGGCCTAAAAAAGAATACATTTAATTCAACAAATGTTTAGACCGTCTAACATGACGGCCGGACCTGGTCACAGTCTCTTTTAAAACATTTCGTTCTACTAGTGGTGGGAGAGTCCCTGAAATGTCCATGCTAAGACATGTAGCATCCAAAGAAGCAGGTTTCAACCTGTTCACACCAATGTTCCGTGATAATTTTTTATTTCCACCTCAAACAATTTTGGTTGTCTCTTCAGGACCTTAAAGGGTCCTCTATATGAAGGCTGCAATGTGTTGGTCCTGGCTAAATCCCGAACAAAAATGTGTGTGTTGGTCTACAAAAGTTTAGGCACGTACGTGAGCCTTTGACTCTGTGTAGGAGAATTGTATACCAAGTTCGCCAACTTTGACGAAAGTTGATCTACAAATCGTTGATTTTCACACATGAATCCGGCAGGATAGAATTTATTCCACGATAAATGGCGTCTGCAGGTACATTTTCATGTCCTATTACAAAACGGATATCTGAAGTGAACTATAACAGATAATCCAGATATCTTGTTTCACGGGGTGAATACTTGTCCGAGCTTGAGTGGAAGGCGCCCAGCAAGGGCTTGTGGTCGGTCAATATATAGAAAGTAGCGAACGGCCAAATATGCAGCCAGCAGCTCCCGTCCAAATGTGTTGTATCTGGTTTCAGTCGGTGTTAGTTTCTTGGAAAAGAACGAAATCGGTCTTCACTGGTCGCCCATTTTCTGCTGGAGAACTGCACCTACTCCAACCGCCAAACACAACTGGTTGCCCCGAACCACAAGGGACAATTTTACTTACAGATTTGAATTAGGATTAATATTTGTTTATTTACGATATTAAATTGATTCCTGAATTGTTTTATTAAACAAATGTAACTTAAATAACCTTATCTTACGAAAATTAACTATATTATATTTAACTTAATTAAAAATTTGTCTCAAGTGTCAGAGTTATATTTATTTATATTTTCACATAAAGAGAAATACTTTGACTTTATACATAACTATCTGCCTTGTCTTTTGATCTTTTTTAATTTGTACAGAATTTATTACAGTTCACGTCCTTATTTATCTATTTATTTATTTCAAATTGATCTATATATCTATTTTTATTCTATTTTATTTTTGTAGGTAGATAATCGATGCCTGTATATATATATATTTAATTATCTTTTTCTTTTACTTCTTATTGACTGTAGGAGAAGCGTCTTGAATTCCAACGTTCATTTCAACGGTTCTTTTCAATATTAGCAATTTTAATAATAATAATAATAATAATAACTTTTGTTTTAATTTGTAGATATATAAAAATATATAGGCGTATATTTGTTTCGGTATATTTTTGATAAATGATCGATTAAAACCTAATCATGACATATAACTTAACTGTTTGTCGTTTGTTTTTTGAATTAATGGCGCTGGAAATCAAATTTGAAAGTGACGAGTGTGAAAAATATCTTAAGATTGATCATCATCATCATCATGTCGCGCCACCAGCGCGGATATCCCTGACCCTCTCTCGCCATTTCTCCCTATCATTCATCGCCTCCGGCAGGTCTTCAGGGTTACATCCTGTGTCCTCACATAGTTGCTGTATGTAGGTTCGTGCTGGTCGTCCCACTCTTGTACATCCATATGTGGGGGTCCACAGGAGTACATCGCTTATGAGCTCGTCCTTGCTTCTCCAGCAGTGTCCTGCGTGTCTGGTTCGTCGAACTTGTATAGTTTTCGTGATGAAAAAAAAAAAAAAAATAAAATAAAATGAAACGCAGTTTCTTCCAGGCAGCGGTTGTGTCGATACTGCTATATGGATGCACCACATGGACGCTTACGAAGCGGCTGGAGAGGAGGCTGGACGGAAATTACACAAGAATGTTGAGAGCAGTATTAAACAAGTCCTGGCGACAACACCCCACGAGACTCCAACTATACGGACACTTGCCCCCCATCACGAAAACTATATTAAGATTGATAACTGTAAGAAATCAGTTAGAAAAAGTAGCTGTACACATAAGGATGTAAGATTAAAATAAAAAGGAAAAGGTTTAACAATACTAAGTTAAAACTTAAAAATTTTAAAGGTGCAAGTATATATATATATATATATATATATATATATATCAGAGCACTAAGTAACTTGAAGGTTAATTGTTAAAGTAAAGAATAAAATCAATCGAGAAAGCTTGAATAAAATAAAAAGGGATTGTTGGAATTATACTCCATCTTTAACTTAGAAATCCTAATTCGAGTTATGTTATTCACAGCATGAATAATAAAATCTGGACTATAATCCTGCGAGGCCGGGGGGAGGGGAACCCCTAAAAATTCAATAGACACATTTCTCCCGGAAAAAAAGTATACAAGCGTATATCACAGGAAGCCATGGGAAGCAGTCTGGTGAATGTGAAGAAAGGAGGATGATTCCCAAATTGGGTCAACGATGAGCTTCACTAGATGCTCAACGCTCAGGATTCAGTCGAAAAACTATCATTTATAAGACTGGAGTCTATTGAGGAGGGAAAAACAGCCCAGGAAAGATTTACCATGACTAATTCAAACCGTCTGGCCAAACCGCATCATCCTTCACGCGGTTAAACAAGGGACACAATCCGCTGAGGTTGGAGCTCTAGCCTCTTTGTTCGAAAATTAGCATTAGAAATCTAAAAAAATCTCGATACTGGTAAAGAATAGACATTTATCTTTGCATTTGCATGAAAAAAAAACAAAACAAACTTCGTCAAAGCCGTCATATAAATTGTAGGACTGCTTCTCTACCTTAAAATCACTAAACAACATAGTGATAATTCAACAGAGAATAATGTGGCAACCCCTACACCCCAATCGTCCCTTGCTACAGCCCCATCAATGCCAGTGATGAAACGGACATCATCACTTTCTACAACGAGCTATCTTAACTTGTCCGACACATTCCCAAACAGAACATTCTAATCATCGGTGGAGATATGAATTCTCAAATACGCAAATTCTGTTTCCACAACTTGTCAAACCGAAGTGGGAAATATCGATCAGGATTTTCCCTTGCGAATAGGCTGGCGTGCCTTAATACTAAATTCCAAGATTGGGAAGGAAAACTATGGACCTACAGCTCCCCAAATAACTGTAAAGCATAGCTAGATTATATATCCCTAAACAAGAAGTGGGTAAATAGTGCTATGAACTGTGAGGGATTCTCCTTTTTTGAAGGAGAGTGTCTTCCGACCACAGAATCGTCACAACAAAGATACGCCTGAATATGTAAAAATAAGAAACACTCAGTCAAATTCACACATTATGATTGGTCGTCACTTACCAACAGAGATATTAGCAATAAATATATGGAAAGAAATTCGATACTCTTCAGGAGATATCTGAAATGATGAATATGAAAACTTCGTCACTGGTCATATTGAAATGGCAGCAGCAGAGTGCATACCAACCAAATCAAGAGCCACGGGAGTCACTTGTAGTTATGAAAAAACAAGGCAACATGAAAATACCATCCTTATTTAATAAAATAAACGCAACAAATCCCAACACGTAAAAACTTAAGAAAGCCAATAGCAAAAAAAAAACAAAACAAAACAATTAAAATACATCCAAGGACAAATCAATAAAATCAAAAACTAGGTAGAAGAAAGACAATCATGATTAGCATGACAGAGAGTAAATTAAGCTAACGGAAGGAAGAGCAACTCGAGAGCAAAACTAAATGCTGCCAACCAAGAAGAGTGAATACAGAAGTGGAAAGAACATTTCTAGAATCTGCTTAGAAACTCTCCCAAATTTTCTGATAAACCTATCAAAAAGCTATTAATACCCAATAAGACATTAGACAATGACAGTTTACAAAGGAAGAAAATAACGCTGTACTGATAAAAATTAAAAAGCAGAAAAGCTGCTGGCCTCGACGAAATACCTCCAGAAGAATAGAAAACAAGGGAATTTAATGACATATTTCATCAAATATGCAACGTTGTCCAAATACAATTGAGAAATAGATGAAAGGCTGCATCCTCTACTTCCTCAAGAATGGTGACCTCTGAATCACTAAGAATTACAGAGGAATAACTCTGATTCTCAACTGTATCAGAAAAATTTCTTAGAAAAAATCAGAATAGTTTTTGAAGAAATCGATCGACAACTTCACCGATTCTGACTCTCAAATCATCGAAAGTTGTTGTTGTTCAGAGTAAAAATCCAAATTGAATGTCTGCGGTTTAAAAACACAAAATAAATAATACCGTGATGACCCCTACAATACATTACACATAACTTTTCTATCATGAAAATCGGCTTTTAGGGTCCGCTGCGGAGATTCATCCTTGTCAATCAATTCCCTTTTGCGTAGAACATTGCCAATGTGGCTCATTAAAATGCATTCATGTATATATATATATATATATATATATATAGATGTATGTATGTGTGTGGGTCTGTGTGTGTTCGTTGATGGGTGGCCAAAGAATGGATTTTTTCTTCAGCATTTTTGAAGCAGCAGCGTCTGATTGTCTGGAAGGTCTTCTTTTGACATGAAGATCGTACAAAGAGTATGAACCCGCAAAACCGAAAGTAGGGTGCAGCAAGGGCCAAGGACATTGGTCAGTCAAGAAAATGATACGGTACATTCAAGTCAGGACGTGGGGCCGAAGAGACCAGCGGCAAGTCGAGTCTACGACGGCGGAAGAAGACAAAGAGCAGTCGCAAGACAGTATAGAGTCAAAAATGCCAGTGAAGACGATGACTAGACGAGTCAACATTTTTGCTAGCTGTGAGTGCCAAAAAAAGTGCCAGACCTCGTCTTATTACGTTTTGATGTCCTCAAATCCGTGTTTTGTCTTTTCTTCCTTACTCCCTTTGGGTTTTTTTTTTTTTTTTTTTTTGTTATTCTTTGTTCAACTCGTGGAGAGCACACTCGACCGAGTGTGAGAAATAATAACAGGGTCCTCACTAGACGGACGATTGAATGGCTAAACCCACCGTGTGGGCATTGCCACAATTGGTGGTCGTGACGAAAGATGGACTTTGGAACATCCTGCAAGGGAAGGAAAAAGAAAGAAAGAAAGATAGAAAGGACCTTAACGGCCGAAAATGATTCCTGAGTGGAAAAAGAAGAGGAGAAGGATGAGGACATGAATGGAGAGAGAAAGAAGAATGACTCAAGAGACTTTTATGAGTGTGAGAAGAAGAAGAAGAAGAAAATGAATATGAGTGTAAAAAACCCTCTCACATACGCAAAGACGATATTTTTGTTATGAGAAAAAAGAGAAACCTACAAAGGTTAGGAGTCAACCCTTTATTGCCCAGCCCCATTCTCTGCACCTGACCACAAAAATTAATTCTTAAAGAACAAAACAGTAGATAAAATAAGTAATCTATTTCATTTGTGTGTGTGTGTGTGTGTGTGTGTGTGTCATCAAACTGTGGAACCTTTTATGGCTGTTGGTTTAGTTTTCTAGGTAGAAAGGGAAGAATTTACTTTCCTCTGTCCCTTTCCTACATTTATTTTGTCTTTAGTAATCAAAAGTTTTTAAAGAAATAATTTTTGTCATTGTTCCTTCTAAGAAGTTTTACAACAGCTTTTTATGCTCGAGAAGTGATAAGGCACTGATTAAAAAAACAAAGGAAAAAAAATCAGTGAAAGGAATTTTTATCCTAATTCTTTTCCGTGGCTGCTGTCTTTTTGATTTTTCTCTGTTTCTTTCGCTGCAAAAACTTTTCCTTGATGTTAAGGAAATGAGGCGAAACGGGTTGATTTTAAACTGGGAAGATGACAAAGAGGATGAGGATGATAAAGATAATAAGGATAAAACTGATAGAGACGATGCGAATAAAGTGGATCGATAACCGAATTACGAGGATAAAGATGAATGTATTGGCTCGAAATGAGAAGGAGAGGAAAGAGACACGCGAAGAAAAGAGGGGGTTGGAAAGGTGATGGAGATAGAGAACTTGAGACAGGACGAAAAAGGAATATGAGAAGATAAAAAAAGCAGAAAATCTACGATGGGTAAATGAAAAGAAAAGAGGTATGAAAAGAAGGAGAAACATTTATAAAATGAGATGAAAGGAAGGTTCATTAGAAAAATTATAGAGTGGAGTTAGTTTTAAACCAAATAGTCAATGTAGAACCATACTGAGATATGGGCGTCGGGGTGTGTATATAGGGCTCCCTAGAAAAATAAAAGAAAAAAGAGAATGAAAAAGAAAAAGAAAATGAAAAAAAAAGAAAGAGAGAAAGACGAGTTGAACCAAATGATATTCCAATAGGAATATCATTTGGTTTAACCCGCCTTACAACACATGTGTAACATCAAACATAGGTAGGGACTTCCTAAATCTAATTGGTACGTAGCCATATACACGAATATGGCCATGTGCAAAATAGACATGTAATGTTCATAACGATAGAATATATAAAGAACAGGAATCTCAAAAACACGTAACTACTTCTTGTTCAGGTACGAAACCTTTTTATTAACTTTGAGTTAAAGGTTTCGACGTAAGGAGGAGAGACACAATCTTCTATGCTGTCTTATTCATTTGGCCCCCAACTCGAGCGGCCCCCATCGGGCGCACGTTCGCCTCGCGCCTGCGAGCTCCAAAATCGATCCTTCTCGTTTGGGGTGTAAAACCCGACTCTTATTTTCTTCAAATTCTCACACAAACTTCCGCGTGCTTCCGGTGCGTGACGTCACCCGCACCTTGTCACCCAGTATCGTCTCGGACTGTTATGACGTCTGAGTGATACCTCCATCCGCTCGCGCGCACCCGCGTTAACACCTGCTTCAATCTTACACCCAACCAACCCATGTGCTGAGCCGAAAGGTTCTCAGCCTAACTAAACTCAAAGGCATGAACCGAAATCCCTCGGCTATTTCATAACATAATTACCAAACACTTCCTCCAATAATAACGCTCTAGCAAAAGTCTTTAACAGAAACAACATTACGGTCAGCTACAGTTGCACAAGCAACATCGTCCAAATAATAAAAAAAACACAATAAAAAAATCGAATCCATCAACAGTACCACTCACTCCACCAATCAATGTAATTATAGTGTCAAAAACACATGCCCCCTTCTAAGAAAATGCATATATAAAAACATTGAATACAAAATCATTGTAAAAACCATAATCGCTGTCAAGCAATACATAGGTGCAACGGAGGGCACCATAAAACAAAGAATATACAATCATAAACTTTCTTTCACAAACAGAAATTACTCATCCAACACCTCCTTATCCTCGTACATATGGCACCTAAAAGACATGAACATCTCTCCCACCATCACATGGGCGATACTAAAACTATCACCTGCCTACAACAAGACATCAAGAAAATGCCTTTTTTGCCTCCACGAAAAATTAGCTATCATCAACTACACATCAGAAAATACCCTGCTAAATAAAAGATCAGAAATTCTTTCCAAATAAAAGCACGAAAACAAACATCTCTCACACTTCGACCCATACACATAACCCATCTAATACCTCTACACCTATATAAAAAAAAACCAAAACACATGATACCACACCCCGCCACACCACACTTGAAGTACCATTTTCCTCCATTAACTATCACACCCGTCACAACGTATGTACCACCTTCCTCTATTAATCCCTATATCCTTCTTCATACATTCCCACAACCTGTTGACATTATGTTTTCATGAGCGTTAGTAATAGGACCCAACACAGTATATTTATCATATCTCCCATGTACACTCCATCATATATTACAATAATGTATAATATTAACACAATACCGATAGCTAATAAGAATAACCATCAAAACTCCCCACCTATTATCCATACCTCCCAGACCTATCATATTTACACGTCATACCATATATTCATTTCCTATATTTATTTCCTTAATTTTGTATTGATAATATTTTGCTCCTTAGTTATAATCATCATCATACACACTTACACATAAAAAATAAAATAAAATATATAGCTAATACAAACAATTATTGCAACGTTTTAACATTATATTCCTTGCATACATACTACCATGACGCACTATGATATATACGCTATATATCATCAACACATTATGACCAATACAAATTATTATTGTAATCTAACTTAAATTTCATCCTAACACAAAATACCAATATTGTACAATATCCCATTGTATATTACAATACAACGTATCCCTCCATCATGAAATTTACTGTGATTCTGGCCTACCATACTACACTCACCTATTTACGCTTTAAAATAATAACTTTATTTTATTTTCTTCGAAATGCAACGATAATATTTTGTTCCTTAGTCATAATCACCTCCACTAATAAAAGTACAGACAGAAATAAATGAAGAACTTTTTCTCGGCTCTACCGTTTTGCTAAAACTGCTTTCTCCTATCCGGTAAACAACCTCAAGTTTATTGCGCCGCGCATGTATCTTCACACAAACATACACTAAACACCACGTACACCCCCAAACACAATAACACGCAACTATAACACACGCACACACACACATAAAGAGTTGGACACAATTCCAACGGTTTTTGACAGTATTTTTCAATTTTCTACATTTCTTGATTTCCTCGTGTTATCTGCCTGATGATTGTTTGCAAAACTTCATGAAACCTAACGTCAGAGAAAAACTTCCATGGCATTAACAATATAAATCTAATATATTATTATTATTATTATTATTTAATAGCTCTAACATAGTGATTACTCTCCAGATTATATCGCACTTGGTTTGCCACAAACACACAAAGAGAATTAGTGACAACCAACACTTACGATACATACATACATACATTTACATCGACGACATACAACTCTTCTATTCACAAGATCTTGATTTACATAGCATCACTGACAGACTGAACAGTGTCGAACCTTCTTTAAAGTTCACATATGAACTTGAATACAACCACACTCTACCTTTTCTGGACATTTTACTTATTAGGAATATTAAGAAACTAGAATTCAAGGTTTACCGTAACCCCACCAGTAAAAACGACCACATTCACTTTTATTCACACCACAACAACAATACTAAAAGAGGTATCATCATAGGTTTTTACCTTAGATCTCTACGCATTTGTTCCTCGAAATATTTAAATGATGAATTCAACCACATAGAAAACTCCTTCCTTAACCTTCAGTACCCCAAATCTTTTATATATTTTGCTAAATCTAAAGCCCTCAAAATCCATAATAAGAATCAAATCGCAAACTAATGCCCACTCAGTATCTGATAAAACTAGTTCCCCCGATGGATACATAACTTTGCCAAACATTTCTTCCTCTCACAGCATAACAAACAACTTGAATAAACTCAATATCAAAACTACTTCTTTACCTTCTAAAACGATCCGCGAATTAGTACACTCTAGCCCTCAACGTAACATATTTTCAGACGCCGGTGTTTATTGTATCCCTTGAAAGGATTGTAAGCTAAAATACATCGGCGAATCATCTTGGAACCATCACGTTCGCTTGAAAGAACACAAAAGAGACATAAGAATTGGTAACTCAAACAATGCATTATTCCTACACATTTCTCAATCTAATCACACCTTCGACTTCAATTCTGCTAAGATGCTCATTTACATCCATAATAAAAGTCTAAGACGAATTTTCGAAGCCGCTGCTATATCATTCTTTGATTCCCTAAATACTCGTCTTGGCTTTTATAATATTTTTCCTTACTTGAGCAAATCCATTTTAAATAGCTACAATATATTCCATCTTTAGTTAATATTTTTCACATATATCATAATTTTTATGCTTTCTATTTTTCTTTTTGCTTTTCTTTTTCTTCCTTTTGACTCGAAATCTTTCTCGATAAACATACGTAACACAAATTCTATATAATATTCCTAATAAGTCAAATGACGTAATTTAAAACAACAAACGCTGATTCACCAATTGAACGGACAAGTTTTTCTTGTTAAACAAATTTTCGCCTAGGTTTTTGTATTTTGCATTTTTATACATCCATCGTTGACTTAACATCGTTAATATCACATCTCATGGTCCTGATGATGGTTCCGTAGAACCAAAACGCTATAGTTACGACTTCTTAATAAATCTCTCCTTCCACTTGGATTACCCTTGTTATCAATTTTTCTACATACATACGTACATACTTATATACATATACATATATATATATGAGAATCATTAAATAAGTTTCCAGACTTTTTCGTATGGGCACTTTTATTGATAGGACACACATGAAACTCTAGCCCCCTTTGAAGTAATCTCCTCCGGCTGCAATGCACTTGTTGCACCATTCCAACAACTTCTGGAAGGCCCCATCGAAGTCCTCCTGTGTGATCATGTTAATGACCTTCGTCACAGACTCTTTCATCTCAACAATTGTCTCATAACGACAGCTTAGGGAAATAGCAAAAGTCTCGAGGAGCAAGGTCTGGACTAGAGGGAGGGTGAGGAACTGTCTTGATGCGCATCTTGGTCAAATAGTCTGTGACAAGGATGGAGTTGTGGACAGGCGCATTGTCCTGGTAGAAATGTCACTGACCCGATTTGAAGAGTGCTGGTCTCTTCCAACGGAATCTATCGCAGAACTCCCTTAAAACCTCAACATAGTAACCCTAACTCTAAGCCTTTGGCCAATCAACTCTGGTCTTCTGACTTCTTTACTCCTCCCACACCTCTCCTCATCCCTCACAGACTCCCTGCCATCCTTGAATCTCTTATGCCACTCAAAAACTGATGCTCGATTTATGCAAGATGGTCGAAAAGCAGTCAGAAGCATTCCATACGTTTCTGTGGCATTTTTTCCAAGTTTAAAACAGAATGTTATTGCATGTCGCTGTTCTTCTAAAGTGTCCTCACGTCCACATTGCATTTTTGAAATTCACCAGCTGTGACACTCAGGTTTTAGTAGGGTGTATTCCAATTGCTGCTGTAGCAGTTCATTTAAAGCTGAAATAATAAAAATTGGTCAGTCATCTCAAAAGATGTATAGCAATAACATACTGAATTTTCAAGAGTCTACGACAATTTTAAATGCCTGTCCAAAAAAGTCTGGAAATTTATTGAATGCAAAAACATATATACACATATACATATTTATATATATATATACACACACACACACACACACACACATATATATATATATATATATATATACGTATATATACATATATATATACATATACATACATACATACATACATACATGCATATATACGTATATACATATATATATATAAAGTGACACGCATAAGTATTGGATACATGTTATTTTCTGTTATAACTCTGGTTTATGTTCGCCATTTTGCCTGATATTTGGTAAGTAATATCTCGTAAAGTTGTTTTAGTTGTATGTGGAAGGAAAATTAAAAACTCATGGTTGAATCCATTTTTTTTTTTTATCAAAGTTCAAAATTACCCTATGCAAAAGTATTGGATACATGACAATTTTTTCCAATCGAAAATTTGTATTTTAAAAAACATTAAATATTCAAATTTTCGATTATATTGAAATGTTATCTCTGCCCAATTAGATAAGCACACAATTTTTTACAAGATAGTGCGACTAATCTTCAGACTCTTTGATGTTCATTTTGCAATTCAAGGATTTAAAATGGCAAAAAATAAAGAATTATCCAGAGATATGCGAGATAGAATCATTGAACATCACAAAGGAGGACAAGGTTACCGAAAAATGAGCAAAGAAATGAATCTAGCACTAAGTATTGTAGGAAGTATCATCAGAAAGTATAAGAAGTATGGCGACGGTATGTTGTATTTTGACCTTCGACCCGGTCAAACATTCCATTCTAAAGTGATGCACCGGAAGGAAGTGACACATTCCAGTAATCGAAAGAAATCACGTAGGCGGATTTGGCTGACGAAATGGGACAAGGTAAAAGCCCATGATACACTCATAGACTGATGCACCGGAAGAGAGTGACCTCTGAACTGCATGATAGTTATTTCCGCGTGATGACGATCAAACATGCCATTCAAAAGATTGAGTGTGCGATTGAGTGGGCG
>CAUZXS010004365.1:112500-122062 GCA_963585895.1 Sepioteuthis lessoniana | reverse complement strand
CAAGTTATGAATAAAGTATAATATATATATATATATATATATATATATATATATATATATTGCGGTAAATTTTTCGGTTTTTATATTAAACAATGACTGGGCTATTAATATATGATTTTGATTATTCTGTATATATATATATATATATATATATATATATATATATATATATATATATATATATATATATATATATATATATATGTATGTATACGCATGCGTATGTGTGTGAGTGGATATCCAAAGGTAGATATACAAATTTAAAATGCTTTGCTTTGTTTAACATAGTTACTACGTAATTACTTACGATTGAAAAACAGAAGATCTCCCCTCTCACACACGCACACACACACACAACACACACATACTATATATATATATATATATATATATATATATATATATATATATAGATCGATTGATAGATAGAGAGAGAAGATATTAAAAGAATATTTAACATATTTATGCTTACGTTTGTTTTTTCCTTTTCTAGTCATAAAATATCGTATTTATAATTCCAACTATATATATGTGTGTGTGTGGGGTTGTAGGTATATATATATATATATATATATATATATATATATATATATATATATATATATATATATGTGTGTGTGTGTGTGTGTGTGTGTGTGTGTGTGTGTGTGTGTGTGTGATCATCCAGTCACGTTTTTATGTTATATTTTATATATATATATATATATATAATATGAAAACCTGATATATATATTATACATATATATATAATTAAAACTTTATATATATATATATATATATATATATATATATATATATATATATATATATATATATATACTTATAAAATGTACAAAATTAGCACATTTTTTACCATAAGGTAACAAAAAGTATTAGCTTAGGCGGACACAACCTCAAGCTCTCTTTTTTATATATTTTTTTTACTCACTATATATATATATATATATATATACATATATATATATGTGTGTGTGTGTGTGTGTGTGTGTGTGTGTGTGTGTGTGTGTGTGTGTGTGTGTGTATGTATGTGTGTGTGTGTGTATGTGTACGCGTGTCTGTGTCTGTGTGTGTGTATAAAACTGACAAAAATGGATTAGATTTAACTTTACAAAAACAGAAACATGAATAGGGAAAAGTAGCTCAGTTTTCGTATAGAATTATATCTATATTATTTGCGAAAGAAATTTAGGTAAATTTTTGTGAGCATTTGATTTCCATAAAGCCAAACTTTACCACTTCAAGATGGTGAATGTTCAAAACAAAGACTCTCACGGCTAAGAATGATTATAGAAAGCTTTCCTTAAAACATTATACATCTCGTTTTAGAATATTGGAATATCAATTCTCAATTCCTCATTTTGTCGTTTAAAGTACCATGCAGAGGACATCACGATCAGACTGTATTATAGTCATGTTTTCCCCAGCGCGAAACTTCCTATCATAGTGTGAGAAACTACGAGCTAACATTCCCATAGTCAATTCTTATTCTTTGTACCCTGAGTGCTTTTATAATTTTTTAATCATATTTTTAAAACTCTATCTATGTGTGTATGTATGCATGTGTGTATCTATCTATCCTTCAGTCTATTCAAATCTATCTATCTATCTATCTATCTATCTATCTATCTCAGTATAATCATAAAATATACGTATGTGTGTGTGTATGTATGTATGTATGTATGTATAGGGGTTGGACCAAGTGATGGATACATCAAGAATCTTAGTATCATAATTTTGAAACTCCATAAAACCATTAAACCTTTGTTATCTTTATTTTTTTAAATTTATTATTAATTTTTCTCGTCTTATTTTAGTGAAAATTGTTTTTTTACAGCTATCATCAAAAGAAATTAATAAAAATTCATAAAAATGTCTGATTTATCAGACTTTAAAAGAGGTCAAATTATTGGTGCTCGTACGGCAGGCGCTAGTGTAAAAAAAACCGCTGAATTATTTGGGGTAGCAAGGAGTACTGTCTCGAAAGTAATGACAGCATTTGAGAATGAAGGAAAAACCTCCTCACTGAAGAAAAATTCTGGAAGAAAGCGAAACCTGAGAGGGACCGTCGGACTCTTCGGCAGATTGATAGGAAAGATCATGAACTTTTCAACAACAACCCTTCTATCTATCTATCTAGCTCTGCTTCTATGCCTGTCTGTCTGTCACTATATATATATATATATATATATATATATATATATATATATATATATATATATATATATATATATATATATATATATATATTTAAACGCTTATGCATATGCATTGTTAGTTTTGTCGTTCGATTGCCTGTATCTTCAACTAGGATTAGACTGTATATTCACCCAAATTGAGGATCAAAGAATTGCTTCTCCATCTTCTTACTTGGATCAGTGCGTAGGCTCTGTTCCTTTTTCTCAGGGTGTTCTTTTTGGGCTGGTTCTCACTTTCAGACAGGATGCGCAAAAAATGTTATGTCTTGGACTGAGTATCTCGACTCCTGGCCAATACCTTTACATTACCCTAACGTGGGAATTATTGTAGAGGCCTAACGCCTTCATGACACGAGGGCAAGATCTTTATTTTCCTTCTCAGACATAACAAGTGTAAATATCAGTCCCACATTAAAATGACCTTTTGTCATATTCTACCCCCAATACCTGTAGAGCAGTGGTTCCGGACCGATTTTGGACCATACCCCACTTTGTTATTTCTAAAATTCTGATGCCCCACATCCGTATTATCTGATTCTTACATATTCAGAATTTTACTGCAATTCAATTAAAGGAAGCTTAAAAGCCATTAACTTGGTCTCTTAACAACCCCCACCAAAATATTACCATGTCCCACCGGTGGGCATGCGCTCCACCTTTGGAATTACTGCAGTAGAGACATGGATAAAGGTCAGAGTGTAGCATGTATTTCCCCAAACCCTTCGGCACGGGCAGGATGTGATAGAAGATCAATTTTTTAAGCCTGTTTGAATTCAATTTTTTTTCTCCTTGACTGGTTGTCTTAAAATGCATAAAAAAAGAGACACCACTCTATTTATCGATAGCTAGAGAGAGAAGAGAAGGAGTAATACCTTTCTTGAGGGCATTTGCCTGAAACGAAGCGCAAACAACTTCGTCTCTGATTCAAAAACCAGAGTGGATATCAAATAAAATGTAGAACAATAAATACAAAAACAAACAAAATGAATTAATAAAAAAAAATATCTATATAGTCGTACGTCTAATTTCTTTCATTTCAACTTTATTTTAATATTTTAGGAAGTAGTAGTACTCTTCGAAATAATACTTGGCTTATTTTACGTATCTGATATATCTTTTAAAAATTACGGGATTTCCCTGGGTTTTGATATAACTTTCTAATCCTGAACATGAGTTTCTGGGGGGGTGGGGGCGTTAATAACACAAGGCTGATAGCACAGATACTATACTTTGGTATTTGGCTAGAGTGTTGAGTCATATGTAAGCAATTTAATCATTTCTTTTTACCGGAACAATGTTAATATATATATATATATATATATATATATATATATATATATATATATATATATAATATAATATAATATAATAAATTAGATATACATATATTTAATTCATGGAATTTAGACTGCGATCCTTGGGTTTCATGGAGTTTTTTTTCAAAGCAACAGTCGTCCGACAGTTAAGAAAATAATTTAGTGACAACCAACACTTTTATAATATATATATATATATATATATATATATATATATATATATATATATATATATATATATATATATATATATATATATATATTACTTGATAATATCTGTGACCACAGGTTTCATGCTTTGCGCATTCAACATATATATATATATATATATATATATATATATATATATATATATATGTGTGTGTGTGTGTGTGTGTGTGTGTGTGTGTGTGTGTGTGTGTGTGTGTGTGTGTGTGTGTGTGTGTGTGTGTGTGAATTTGAGAGATAAAAAGAAATAGATATGTTGTTAATATACAAGTGTTCATGTTTGTACATGTAGGATACTAAGAAATATTAATTGAAAAGTCGGTGCACATACAAGATATTTAAAAAAATCTCATTCGCAATCGATCTATCTATCTATCTATCTATCCTTGTAATGTTATAACTATCTTATTGGATATTAAACGTGAGGTAACTAAAAGAAAGAAAGAGTGAAAAAAAGAAAGAGAGAAAGAAAGAATGAAGGATGTCAAAAAATGAAGTTTAAAGGAAAGAAAAAGAAAGAAATATAGCTAAAAGAATTAAAATAGGAAAAGCGATACACGTTTTTAAAAAAAACTAAAAAAATGGGAAAGAAAGAAAGAAACATGCAAACAATATACTTAAATAAATATTTAAAAAAAAAACAGTTAAATGAATGAAGAAAGGAAGCTTAGAACTTAAAGAACAAGTCCTTTAAAGAAAGAAAGAAAGAAAGAAAGAAAGAAAGAATGAAAGAAAGAAAGAAAATATTTGAATAAAAGAAAGAAAGAAAGCAACTAAACACTTGAAAGAAAGAAAGAAAGAAAGAATGAAAGAAAGAAAGAAAATATTTGAATGAAAGAAAGAAAGAAAGAAAGAAAGAAAGAAAGAAAGAAAGCAATTAAACACTTGAAAGAAAGAAAGAAAGAAAATATTTGATTAAAGAAAGAAAGGAACTAAACACTTGAATAAAAGAAAGAAAGAAAGAAAGAAAGAAAGAAAGGAAAAAAAGAAAGAAAGAAAGACGCTATGCACTTAAGAGAAAAAAGAAAGTTAACGCTTAAATAGATAAAAAAAAAAAAAAAGAAAGATAAAAGAAACTAAATACTTGAATAAAAGAAATAAAGAATAAAGATTGGTTTGGGTTGGTTGGGTTTTATGGCATATCAACCATAGGAGTTTATTTTATGCAACATCCTTTTTAGACATATTCATCAAGTATATATAATTTGTAAACACATTTTGTTGATAATATTTTTAAACGAGCCTGGGCTCTTTTTTGCACAAAATAGTTTCAAGTATTGCTATATAACAGTAACAATTTCAACATCAGTCATTTGTTTGCACACATTTAGATGGATATATATATATATATATATATATATATATATATATATATATATATATATATATATATATATCACCGCCATTGTTTCTACACGGATAATGTATTTCAATTATTGCTATCTAACACCTATACTTTTATTCGACATCAATCATTTTATAGATGGTTCCAAGTATTTTTATGTATCACAAACAATTCAATTAAACATCTGTCAGTTTGTAACACACAAGTAAATGATTAAATGGTTCTATTTCAAAGATTACAAATTAGTCATTTGTTTGCACTCAGTTTAAATATCAAACAGTTCCATTTGACCCATAAATAGGGTCCTGTCAAGTGCTACCACTCCGGGTCAGAGTGGACTTGGGAGCGACACCAATGAAGGTGTTTAGTGTCATATCCAAGACACTCATTGGGGAAGTCTCACCCCCTGCAGAGATGTAGACGGTTATCTTCTACAGCCTCGCCGCCAGCCGAATTGGCTCGGACAAAAAGCTATACGATTCAATAAAAGAAAGAAAGAAAAAAGAGACAAAATGATTCAATAAAAGAAAGAAAGAAAGAAAGAAAGAAAGAAACTAAACGATTGAATAAAAAAAGTAAGAAAGAAAGAAACTAAATGATTCATTAAAAGAAAAAAAGAAAGAAAGAATGAGACTCAATGATTCCATAAAAGAAAGAAAGAAAGAAACTAAACAATTGAATAAAATAGAGAAAGTAAGAGACTAAATAATTCAAAAAAAAAAGAAACAAAGAAAGAAAGAAAAAACTAAACGATTAAATAAAAAAAGATAGAAAGAAACTAAATGATTCAACAAAAGAAAGAAAGAAAGAAAGAAAGAAAGTAACTAAATGATTAAATAAAAAAAAGAAACTAAACGATTAAATAAAAAAAGAAAGAAAGAAGCTAAACGATTAAATAAAAAAAGAAAGAAAGAAACTAAACGATTGAATAAAAAAAAGAAAGAAAGAAACTAAACGATTAAATAAAAAAAAGAAAGAAAGACACTAAACGATTAAATAGAAAAAAGAAAGAAAGAAACTAAACGATTAAATAAAAAAAAGAAAGAAAGAAACTAAACGATTAAATAAAAAAAGAAAGAAAGAAAGAAACTAAACGATTAAATAAAAAGAAAGAAAGAAAGAAACTAAACGATTAAATAAAAAAAGAAAGAAAGAAAGAAACTAAACGATTAAATAAAAAAAGAAAGAAAGAAACTAAACGATTAAATAAAAAAGAAAGAAAGAAAGAAAGTAAATGATTCAATAAAAGAAAAAATTAAGAAAGAAACTAAACGACTCAATAAAAGAAAGAAAGAAAGAAAGAGACTAAATGATTCAATAAAAGAGAAAAGAAAGAAAGAAACTAAACGATTAAATAAAACAAAGAAAGTAAGAAAGAAGGAAAGAAAGAAAGAAAGTAAATGATTCAATAAAAGAAAGAAAGAAAGAAAGAAAGAAAGAGAGAGACTAAATGATTCAATAAAAGAAACAAGATAAGCACCTAAAAGAAAGAATGGAGCAAACAATCGAAATAAAAGAACGAATGAAAGAAAGCAGTAAATGATAAAAAAAGCAAAGAAGATAAGCACTTAAAAGAAAGAAAGAAAGAAAGAAAGAAAGAAAGAAAGAAAGAAAAGCGTAGAAAAGAAAGAAAGAAAGAAAGAAAACGGTACGCAAAAAATGAAAAAAAGAAAGAAAGAAAGAAAGAAAGAAAGAAAATAGTACGCAATGAAAGAAAGAAAGAAAGAAACCAAATAATAAAATGAAAAAAAAAAAAAAAAACACGAGGGAGAGTTGGTGATTGATTTCTTTCTCATGAATCGTGCTTATTTGGGTTTCGTGTGCGTATATATATATATATATATATATATATATATATTTGTGTGTAGGTATGCGTGTTTGTGTCTATATCTATGTGGTAATTTACTAAGCTTTTTGCTTAGATGTGGCACAAGGCCATATGAAAGGGGCACCCAATGAGACTCGAACTCACTCGTGTAGGTTTGCTAGTCGAGCTTGCTAACCATTACACCACCAGAGGCGCCTTCTGTCTATATCTATGTGTCCCTAAGTACCGTTGTATATCTTTACAGGTGCGTGTGCACACCCTGTATTCACGAATGAGTATGTGTGTTGCTGAGTATGTATCTACGACAGTGTATGCGAATTCATGTCTGTGTGACTGCGTACACACACGTGTGTGTGTGTGTGTGTGTGTGTGATGTATGTGTGTGCTGATAACATCCACCTAGGAGGTTCCAAGAATCAGCGCGATCGCTTCACTAAGTAACAATGAATAATTGGATATTGTGTCGGCAAAAAAAGTTCTCGAGCGGATGGAATAATAATAATAATAATAATAATAATAATAATAAGAAGAAGAAGAAGAGTATGAAACTAGACACGACTGGGTGGGCAACGTGATCCGCTTGGAATCGTGCAAGAAATCTAAATTCGACCACACGAATAAATGGTATATGCACAGTCTAGAATCTGTCCTGGAGAATGAGACGCACAAACTTTTCTGGGATTTGGAGATACAAACGGATCATCTGATCTCAGCCAGACGGACAGACCTTATAATAATCAACAAAAAAAAAAAAAAAAAAAAAAAGAAAGAGAATTTGCAGAATTGTGGACTTTGCTGTCCTGGCTGACCACAGAGTAAAATTGAGAGAAAGTGAAAAGAATGATAAGTATCTGGACTTTGCTAGGGAATTGAAAAAAAATGTGGAACATGAAAGTGACGGTTATACGAATTATAATTATTGCTCTTGGTACAGGGACGGTAAGACTTGGAAATAAGAGAACGAGTGGAGACCATCCAAACGACAGCATTGCTGAGATCAGCCAGAATTCTGAGAAGAGTCCTGGAAACTTGAGGAGACTTATTGTCACTCAAACTCTAGTGAGAGACCATCAGCGTTAGCTGATGTGAAAAATTCTCAAGGAGCAAAATAATAAAAGACAAGTACTTAGACCTTGCCAGAGAACAAAAATTTATGGAGCATGAAAATGACGGTGATACCAATAATAACTGGCGTACTCAGAACAGTCTCCAAAGGCTTCGTAAAGGGACTGAGAGATTTGGAAATCAAAAGACGAACCAAGACCATTCAAACAACAGCATCACTAAGTTTGGTTACTTTGGTTTCTTTGTTTAATAGCATATCAACCTTCTTGGGTTATTTAATGCCAAAGCCATCCTTCTAAAAAAAAAGTTCAATTGTCAAAAACATATCTATTTCAAGCTATTCAGTTAATTTAAACAGTTCTAATTCAAACAATTCATTTAATTATTAGTACACATTTTGTTTGCAAACAGTTAAATGTTAAAACAGTTCTATTTCAAATTAATTCAATTTAGCATAAGTACGCATTTTAGTTCTATTTGACTCATTGATAGGACCCTTTCAGGTGCTAATACTCCGGGCTAGAGTGGACCTGGGAGCGATGGCAATGAAGGGGTACTCTGCATTCCCCAAAGCTCCAGCATTACTGGAACCTCAGATTGTGTAGTGTCACATCTAAGACATTCGTTGGGGAGGGGAGTCTTACCCCTCTGCAGAGATGCAGTTAGTGTATTTTACAGCCACAGCTGACTGGGCAAAAAATAGAATTGACATTGGCCTAGCGGTTAGAGTGTTCGCCAATTGCCCGGGAGACCTGGGTTCAATCCCAGGTCGAGTCATACCAAAGACTTTAAAAATGGAACTTGATACCACCTTGCTTAACACTCAGCATTATAAGGTACGGTTCAAGGGTAAAGTGGAGCAATCCAGGGAATGGAGTAGCGCCCTCCCCTACACCTTGGTGTAGTAGCTATCGAAAAGGGAGCCTTCGGGTCACCTTCGACTATGGACTAACGTGGTAATATTTGCAACCATTTGACAGTGTGTAATTGAATATATAGAATTCAATAGAATAATTAGTGTTAAATAGCAATACTTGTAACCACTTCATTGTCTGCAAACAAATGATTAATATAAAACAGAATGATCAGTTTTAGAAAGCAATAATTGAAACAATTTAATTGTGTAGAAACTAGCAATTTGTTCCAACTCTTTTAAAAATAAAATAACTAACAAATCATTTCAATGACTGATAATAAAGTAAATTATGACTATTGAATAGTCTCAAGTATTGCTATGTAACTGCGTGCAAAAAATGAGCGCAGGCTCGTTTAAAAATGCTATCTACAAAATATGTTAAATCCGATATACAGGATTTGGCATTAAATAACCTATAAGGTTTGATATGCAATAAAACCTAACTAACCTAAACAAGTCACAAAAATATTGGTTTGATTCGTTTTCATTGTTGAATGGCATATCAACTTTCGTGTATTATTGAAAGCCAAATTAATCCTTGAAAAGGGACAGTAGCGATGCTATTTAACTCATAGCAGTGGGGGGAGTGATTAGAGGCTTCACTCAAAAATATCCCCATATCTTTAATCGTCCGGGAGACCTGGGTTCAATCCCAGGTCGTGTCATACCAAAGACTTTAAAAATGGTACT
>CAUZXS010004365.1:67500-102500 GCA_963585895.1 Sepioteuthis lessoniana | reverse complement strand
CATCGATAATTAAAAAATATTGGAATATCTAATAGCAACAAAAACCGTTTATAAAAAGTGGTGTAATGGTTATCGTCGCAGGAAATGGACACGGCGACACGAGTTCAAATTCTGGACGAGACTAATTGCATTTCACATAGCACTAATACCCTTGGGAAAGGTATGAATCCAATTATTCTTCCTCCAGCTATGGGTAAATAGTAGGGCAGACTAGGTTCTTAAGCTTTGGTGAGGCAATTAGTCTAAGAGAAAGAAAACTCTGAATTCAAACCTGTTAAACTCCGCTTAAAAAATTGACCTTGTGTCATATCCTGCCCGAGCGGAGGGGTTAGGTAAATATGATAAAAAGAAAAATTTCGTAACCTTTAATTTTTTAAAAAGTAAAATAGATTACAACGCAATATATCGCCGGCGTTTAACAGAAAAAAGAAAAAAAAATTCCATTTGAAATCCATCGAATAAGCTTTAATAAACGAAATAAATTTTTGACGGAATTCAATATCAAAAGTTCCAGCTTATTGGCCTAGTGGATAGAGTGTTCGCAAATGACACGAGAGACCAGAATTCAATCCCAGGTCGAGTCATACTAAAGACTCAAAAAATGGTACTCGATACCTCCTTGCTAAACTCTCAGCATTATAAGGTACGTATCAAGGGTAAAGTGGAGCAATCCAGGGAAAGGGATTTGACCCACCCTGACACGTCGATGTTGTAGCTATTGAAAAGGGAGCCTTTGGGTCGTTTCTCGACTATAGTTGCCAACTTTACTTACTTTACTTATCTATCTATCTATCTATCTATCTGAGGCCCATTCAATAAATAAAAGAATTAAAAAAAAAAAAATAGAATGGAAAATAAACTTTTTATTCAGAATTTTTTTCCCATAAATGCATTTTTCGGAATTGGTTTCAAGCAAAAATTATTTTAATCTCTCAAAAAAACAAAAAACAAAACAAAACAAAAAAAACAATAGCAAATCAGAGTGCTCCAGGCTTGAACAGAGGTCTGTCATTAAATGTTTGGTTGGCTGAGAAGTACAACCTATATGAAATTTACAGAAGAACGTGTGATGTGTACGGTGAAAGCATTCTTAGTTTACAAATAGTTTAAACATGGGTTTGCCACTACGAGTCTGAGTTGAAAAGACAATTCATGGAGTGGAGATTCATCAACTCTACAGTACAGAAAAAGTTCTTAGCGCTGGAGTCAAGCAAGGAGGTGATGCTGACAGTGTCCAGGGACTTGAAAATTTGTATTAAAAAGCATTTTTAAAGGGGGTATACAATTATTAAATGTTCCAGTTTTGAACATCTCGACTTGTCAAATGTTCTTAAATTTGACGTTTAACACTTACTTAGCTACTTGGAATTTTATCAAATTTCAAATTAACCACACACACACACACACACACACACACATATATATATATATATATATATATATATATATATAAAGGGAATACTCACACGCATACACATATATCTAAAGGAATACACACACACACACGCACACACATACATACACACACACACACACACACACACACACACATATATATATATATATATATATAAATAAAGGGAATACATAATTATATATATATATATATATATATATATATTTATAAATATATACATATTTGTATATATACATATTTAAAAGGTAATACATAATTTTATATATATGAAAAATTATATATATATATATCTAAAGGGAATACATGATTATATATATATATATATGTATACAAATTTATATATATATATATTTAAAGGAAATACATAATTATATATATATTTATTTAAAGGGGAATATATATATATATATATATATATATATATACATTATTATATATACGTAATTATATATATATATGCATTTAAAAGAATAACCATGCTATTAAATAAACTAATATAAAAATATCTATTTATTTGTTATTTATATATAATAGCTCTATCACAGATATTGAGCACTCTCCAAATTATACCGCATTTGGTCGGCCACAAGCCCACTAAGTGTGATGGCGACAACCATATACTACTATATATATACATATATATATATACTCGTATTTATATATAAAGGGAATTCATAATTGAATATATATATATATTATATAAAGGGAATAAATACATAAATCGTATGATAAAAATAACACACCTTAATTTCAGGGGTTTTGATTGGCTCTTTGTCGCTTCCTCACCTCTCTGTTGGGCAAGTTAGTACTGCCGAACAATTAATTTTGAGTAATGACTGGGATTCTCACTAGGTACCTCGTACTTGCATCGTGTCTAATCTAAGTTATGCTTCGTTTCCCCCCCCCATACTATAATTGTTAGCAAACCAAGCTAAGATCAGTGTTTGTGAGTTCGATTCTCACAGAGTGAACCATTATATAATGCTTAGTAAATAACTCATGTTCACCTCATGTTCATCAAAAGGACCACATTCGACATGGATATCAAATTTTCATGTCTGATGACACTAAAAACAATCTTCGTCCATATTGGATGACCCCTTCCCATTTACAAAGCTGAATTATAGCAAAGGAACTGCACAGGAGATTTGTTAATAGTGAAGAAATAGGTTTGTTAAAACCAGCCACACATTTCGGATGAACAGATCACTGAAGAATGGTACACCAATGTGTTGTGATACCGACCAAAAAAGACACGGGGAACACAAAAGGTTTGATAGAAAAAAACATATATTCAAGTAGCAGAAATAAGATACCAGTGAACCTGATTAAACAGTAGTTAGTTGATAAAAAGCTGAGAGTCCAGTGTGGTAGTGACTATGCGTCCACTACGCAAATGGTATCACACGTGATTGTGTCACGCTGATTGGTGCACTCCCCATCTGACGCTCTCGTTGACGTGTATTTATGGAGGAGAGCGAGTTCATTATATAGGGAGTAGAACACAATGTGTCAATGCTAATTTGTTTGTAGTGGTGAAGAAGGCTTTTGAATTCAGAATTTTCCTTCTCTTGTGTGGACACCTTACCAAGGCTAGAGAGACGCTCTTGTCCTACTATTCACCCTTACCTGGGGTAAGGATTAACACAAGCTACCATACCGAGGATTTAGCCGTCCTATTTGTGGGGCTTAGAAAATGCTGGTTGTATCCCCTGCTGAGTGGTAAGCCCCTACTTCAAAAAATAGGTATCCTGTGCATAACATTAAACTGTATGTTAAGGTGAGGCACCAGTTTTGAAGATCTGAGGAGTGTGGAATCATCTGATTATTGCCATTTCTCTCTGATTCACTCTGCCTGTTGTCATTCCACCTTTGGGAAAATCGATCTGTTCAGAGATTATTTGGATTCGACAGCAACATGTGCAAAAAACTTTCTTAAATTCTTCTAAAATATATATACATAAATTATTAATTGTACAGACTCTTACCTCCCATCTCATAAACCATCAAAATAAGACTAACATGACATACTCGGCACTACTGAAGTATTGAATATTAACTTGAAGACCTCTTTTGACATGCAGCGTCAATTGCATGGATGACATAACAGGAAACAGACCTGTTTCCTAAAGTAATTAAAACGGTGTTCCGAGGTGGAGGTTCCGCGTAAGTCGCCTGGGTGGCATGCTAGACAGGAGGCGTGTTCACATGCAACGCGTAGGTGGAAGGTGAGATCACGATGATTTGCGAGGGCGGGCAGAAAATTATAAAAACCAAGGAATATTTTGACTCCCAGCGGACAACGAAGAAGACCGACAGAAGAGCAACAAGACGTTACGCCGCTCTTGGCGCTGGCATTGCGCCAGACTGCCAAGGGTTGAGAGGTTGAGAAAAGCCTGAGCTATACGAAACTTACGATAGAAGAGAAGTGAGGAGAAACTAAGATGATTCGATGCGATGTGATAATGCCAGACTCACGAAAGCAGAGAAGCGAGAAGAAACTAAGATGCTTCAATGCCTTGAGGCGGTCCCGTACGAATCTCACGAAAGCAGAGCGAAGAAGAAGCGGTTCACTGAAGAATCGGATTTCGCACCTGTATGTGCATTTCAGCCATCTTCGACCCTCTCTTACTCTACCCATACGTACATTTCGGGTTATAAAAGGAAAAGAAAAGAAGCAGATTATATTTTTATATATCAGCGTTGTTGTTGTTCTTCCCAGTATACAACAGAAGAAGTAAAGACGAACTCATAAATCACGTTCTCTTATGTTAGTCGACCAGCAAGTATTAACATACATCAGCTCTGTGTGGATATTAGATGCGGTTTAGAGGACCGACCAGGAGCGATGGATGATAGAGACGGATGGTGAGAGAGAGAGAGAAAGAGAGAGAGAGAGAAAGAGAGAGAGAGAGAGAGAGAGAGAGAGAGAGAGGTGAGGTCGGGGAACTCTGTCCTATCAGAACGACTGATGATGATTAGGGTAGTACATTTTACGGCAAATGTTATCTGGTAACTATGAAGAATATATTCTGAAAATGAAAAGACGTGCTTATTTTGCGTATGTAGTTAATTCAGCTCTGATTGTTAATTCTCTAGACCTTTCTTAAACTGGATAAAAGAGGAATTCCGACTAATGGCCCAAAGAAAAAGTTTGGTAATAAATAACACATTATAATATCTGTTTGGTGTACTTATTTATGGAATACTACAAATTCTATGGCAATAAATAATATCAAATAACATCTGCCGTGATCGAATAATCTTCAACTAGAAATTCTAGTAGGTCATGTTTAGAAGAAAATAAATTATTCAATGAGTGAACTTATGGATAAAACAATAGATATATATATATAAGTCCACAATTTTGCAAGTTTTTTAAATTATTTTAAGGTCTGATCATCAGACCGAGATTAGGTGATCCGTTTGTGTGTCAATCCCATAGGATTTTATGTGTGTCATTTTCTAGGACAGATGCTGGGTTGTGTGTATACCATTTGTTCGTTTGGTCAAAATTAAATTTCTTGCACATCTCCCAGTGAATCACGTTGCCCACCCAATTGTGTTTAGTCTTACACTCCTTCTGTGCTAATTTGCTGTATTCGCTTATTACGAGATTGATGGTTTCGTCTCTGTCACCGCATAACCTATATTTGCTATTTTGTTGCGTCTTATCTATTCTCGCTTTGATATGATTGGTTCTTATGGCATTGTTTTGCGCTGCTTTTAGGAGAGATTATGACTTCATCTGATATTTTGAACAATTTGAGGCAGTTTATTATCCAGGTTTGCGGGATCATTTCATATGCCTTTTTGGAATCAATCCAGGCCATAGCTAGATTTTTCCGTCTGGTCTTGCTCTCGTTTAGGATGTGCTGATCAATGTAAAGTAACTCTGCTGTGCCTCTGGATCCTATATTATTCGTTGATATATGAGGTAGCACTTGGTTTATTTTATTCGTTTCCGTCTTAACTGTTCTCCATTCTATGTTTCTTAATTATGGTAAAGTAGTCACTGTCCATAATTCTCTTTAAATTTTCCAGATTTACCTTTTGTTCTTGTGTTAATGTTTGTTCTGGGTTGTTTGGTTGTGCGTTGTTTGGTTGTTGTGTGGCGTTTCCGAGTTCCGAAGTAGACGGTTCATTTCGGTTGGGCTGTTTTTGTTTGTTAATATTTGATGTAACTGTATTACTACCTTGTTGAAAATTTATTTTCTGGTGTATTTCTAGTATTTCATGGTCAGAAAACAACTTTTCTTTATTATTGTCCTGAATTGATCTGCAAGTCTTTGACTTGTCTGAAAACTAGAATATTCCTGCCAAATCTTTATCATTCTTTTCCTATATCCTCTTTGTGTAGGGTTGCTCCGAAAATGGCAGTGTAGTGCAAGTTGGTTGTCTTCCCAAGTCTATGTTTTGTGTTTACGTCTCTGGTTGGTGTGGTTCCTTAACTCGTCATTCGTGTACCTGAAAAAAGAACAGCTAACGTTTGCAGGATGACGATCGGGTCTCCCATGTTGGCTATCAGGAGAGCACATGCCAATCATGATACCCAAGCCTGTTACATTACATGGGTCCCACGGTGTTTCATGTTTTCATGTGTGGTATATTGTGGCTATACCAGACCCAGGGGTTGTTTATTGTCTGCGCGCCCGACACAAATGTGAACGAGAACAGTCACAGTGACTGTTCATGAACAGCGGGTCACAAAACCCCCTAAGTTTTAACCTAGTTAAAGTCCATTAACATATTTTTATAGTTTATTTCTTAACTGAGTACATGAACCAGAGAAAGACTTTCAGTAATACCTTGGTCGGAGATGTCACGGATAGCATCAGTCTTTTGTTTGCCTTATTTTCAGTTAATTTCTTTTATTTCTGTTGAATGAATTAATTATGCTTTGGTTAAGTTGTCTGTCAATTATCTATTCTTCTTCCTATGCACATGTGAGCGTAACAAAAGTAACCACTACTACTACTAAATTACTTTAAAGTGATCAGTATTTAAATAGTATTAATCCTGCTGTTGATAAATAAGATAAACTGTACTGAAAATGACATAATGTTCGGAGTTAAAGTTGCAACATAATAATCATGTACTTTAATATACTTTAACACCTTCTGTGATTAAATACAGGGTGGAACGATAAAATTGTCGCCCTAGAGAAGACGACATGATTCCATTTCCGTTTAATGAAAACCGGTTTTCTTTTTTTGTTGCAGACCATTTCTTAGTTGGCCAGTTGTGTACAAATCCCAAGAGCGATAGGAACCTTCTATCATGTCTGAAAGTGAACAATGTTCAACGAGCGAGATCGGAGATGCGCCGCTGTACAACTCACGCTCTCTACTGATCCAAGTTATGACAACAGAACCATTGCCAGCACCCTCAAAATGCAAATCTAAAGAGACACAGGCTTGGCTTCAGAAGGCGTGCTACGAGTTTGTACCCTTCTCTCACTGGCCCCCTTCCTCTCCCGACCTGAACCCGTTGGACTACTTCGTTTGGTCATACGTCGAGAACATCACCAACATGACCTCCCACAACACCAAAGCCAGCCTGATCGCTGCCTTCCGCCGGCGCTTGTGAAAAAGGCATGCTCCCAGTTCCGGATCCGTATCGAGGCAGTGATTGAGGCTGAAAGCGGCTACATTGAATAGATGTCAGCTCTACTACATAATCAAGTTACCTGAATTGATTTTTTCAATAAAAGTTTTAAAATAAAGCTGTAGTGTTGTTTTCTTGAGGACGACAATTTTATCGTTCTACCCTGTAATATGCATCCATTGGGTATATCATTTGATTAGAGAAGTGTCATTGAAAGAAAAAAAGAAAGAAAAAGGAATTATCTAGGTGCTTTTTTTAAACTTTTACTAAAGGGGAGTCCCCATGGTACAGCGATTACGTACTGGAATGAGACATCGTAGTTAGGGAGTTCAATCTTCAGTCGCTCTCTTCCTTAGCCCCAACCGCCATGGTTTAAATAGTACCACTATTGTCCTTCTACCAAGATAGCTTTGTCATTAAATAACCCACGAAGTTTAATCTTGATTTATTAAATATTTATTGAATACACACACCCACATATATATATATATATAGTCATCCACATACTGACTGTTTCGTTGTATCCCAACTCTTCAGTGTGGCTAGACCCGCAAGATGCTTCACAATGGGATCGAAACTCGGCTGACTTTTAGTCAGTCGGATATCTTACCTAAGAACCATCGTTATTCTCAGCTTTAGAAAAGGAACTTTCTACGTATATCTTTCTACATATACGTTATCGGCTCCCTGCAGTACTCAGTTCTTGCGAAGAGCTATTCTATTTCAACGTATGTGGCAGCTGGCAAATATCTCCATTAATGTGGTGTTCTATATATATATATATATATATATATATATATATATACCCCATTCGAGTAGCCTTGTGCCACATATGTTCTCTGACAAAATCAACAAGCTGGAAACATACACGTATGTAAGAAGAAAATAGATGAATAGTTTTTAAAAAGTAGAAATCTCTTCGTGGATCTATTCATTTCAAAATATTTTTCTCTCTTGGGACCTACATGAAAATATTTTTTACACACACACACACACACACACACACATATATATATATATATACATATTGTGTAATTTGGATATTATATATATTTGAGAAAAATGGAAATAAATCCGACGGTGTTTAAATATGAAAATTTGAGAAAGAAAAAGGAAAAAGAAAAAGAAGATATTCAAGGGTGGTGTTTATTTTTATATGAATAATATGTTTAGCGCATCGGTTTCTTTAAAATCATCTTCAGGGCGATAATACTGTCTTGTACGGAAAAGTATTTTCAAATGAAAAAATAAAATGAAATTAAAGGAGAGAATTCTTAACGTTCTAGTATCGTTAGTAGCGTTCCGTTTCAAAAATAGACGCGATATTACGTCTTCGAAAATTTGTATTTTTAATTTCATTTTATATATATATATATATATATATATATATGTATATGTGTGTGTGTGTGTGTATTTTTCATCATACAACGAGTGAAAGCACGTACGATACCCTGCCCTCATCAGCCGCTAACCAGGGTGATAACACAATTTCGGTAGCTCAGGGCAGTACTGCCACTCCTTGAGCTACCGAGCAGCTTTTGCCACCGGACAGGGTATTAAAAGAATTATATATATATGTATATTATATATATATGCCAGATCAATCAATAGCAGAGACTACATTGGACGTTCGTCTTCATTCTTAGTGTGCAGTTTGTGATTTAAAAAGAAATTACAAAATGTACACTAAGAAATGAAGATAAACGTCCAATGTAGTCTCTGCTATTGATTGATCTGGCGTATATATATATATATATATATAAGCAGTGGTTAGTTTAAGTACAACACCGCATGATATTATCTTTTTTAACTTTTAAGATTTGTAATCCTTCATCCCTCCTCCTCATAAAGAGAGATATTATGTGAGTTTCTGTTTTTTTTTTTGTTTTTTTTTCTTAGTTTTATCTTTTTTTGTCTTTCTTTATTTGCCCTTTTCTTTCGTTCAGTGGAATATCTTTGTTTTTTCCTTTTTCTTTCTTTTCCTTTTTCGCCCGTCTTAATTTCTTCGTTGCTTTATTTGTTTGTATATTTGTTTGTGAATTGAATGTTCACCGGATTTTCTGGTCATGGTAATTCAATTTATAATATAATTCCTCTACTTAAAAAAGAAAATGTACGTTTGTTTATTTGTTTGATTGTTTCTTTCTTTCTTTCGAATTGTTCTTTTTATTTATTGACTCATTGGCGACCTTAGTCGAGGGTGACCCGAGGGCTCACTTTTGAATATCGACTAAACCGAGCTGTAGGGGAGGGCGCTGCTCCATTCCCTGTATTGCTCCACTGTACCCTTGATCCTTACCTTATAATGCTAAATGATAAGCTAGGTGGCATCAAGTACCATTTTTTGATTCTCTGCAATGACTCAACATTGGTAGCCTGATGAGTAGAGTGTTTGCCAATGGTCCTAAAGACCGAGGTTCAATCGCAGGTCGAGTCTTACCTAAGACTCAAAGAATGGTACCTGATGCCAGCATTTTAAGGTAAGGAGCAAGGGTAAAGTGGAGCAAACTAGCGAATGAAATAGTACCCTCCCCTACACCTCGGTGTGGTTGCTAATGAAAAGGGATCCTTTCGGTCACCCTCGACTAACATCGCCAAATTTTTATTTATTTATTGATACTTTTATTTACGTCTTTTACTTTCATTTAAATTTCATTCTTTTTTTCTTCTTTTGGCATTTTCTTTCATTCAATGGAATATCTTTGTACCCAACTTTTTTATTTTCTTTTTTCGCCCTCCTTAATTTCCTTCGTTGCTTTGTTTGTTTGTTTGTTTATTTCTTTCTTTCTTTCTTTCGAATTCTTTTATTTATTTACTTCTACTTCTTTTACTTTCATTTAAATTACATTCTTTTTTTTTTTTTTTCGTTTGGCATTTTCTTTCATTCAATGGAATATCTATCTGGTGCCCTTTTTTCTTTTTTGTCTCTTTTTTATCTCCTCTAATTTCTTCTTTCTTTCTTTCTTTCTTTCTTTCTTTCTTTCTTTCTTTCTTTCTAATGTTTATTATGTTTCCTTCCTGCTTCTTTTTTCTTTCTTTCCTTCTTATATATCTTCCTACCTTTCTTAGTTTTGTTCTGTTCTTCGTTGGCAGATAGATAGATAGATAGATAGATAGATAGGGAGGGAGTGGGTATCCTCGTGGTGTAATGGTTAGAGTAATGGACTGCGGAATCGTAGTAAGCGAGTTCGTATTCCAATCGCGCTATTACGTTCACTTTAGGGCAAATACCCTTGGGAAAGGCGTGAACCTCCTTATCCTCCCAGCTATGGGTTAAATAGTACCACTACTGTTCTTCTAGGAGAATGGCTTTGGCATTAAATAACCTACAAAGGTTGATATGCCATTAAACAAAGAAACCAAACCATAGATAGATAGATAGATAGATTGATTGATTGTAGCTAACGTGCTGGACTGCGGAATCGTAGTTAACGAGTTCGAACTCCAGTCACCCTATTACATTTACTTCAGGATATTCATAAATCCCTTTATTCCCCCAGTTATAGGTCAAATAGTATCTTGTCCAGTCGGTTAAGGATGCAGAACACACTGACTACGTCTCTGCAGAGAGGTAAGACTTCCCCAATGAGCATCTTGTAGCTCAATCGGTTGGGGCTACAGAATATACCGACTGCATCTCTGCAGAGGGGTAAGACTCCCTCCACCCCACCCAAACGAGTGTCCTAGGTATGACACAAGGCAATCTGATGGAGAGGCTACAATAAAGCTTTGGGGAATGCGAAGTACCCCTTTATTGCCACAGCTCCCAGGTCCACTCTGGCCCGAAGTGGTAGCACCTGATAGGGTCCTATCTATGGGTCAAATAGAACTAAACTGTGTAATTATGCTAATCTAAATTGTTTGAAATAGAACTGTATTGACATTTAAACTGCGTTCTTATGCTAAACCGAATTGTTTGAAATAGAAATGTTTTGACATTTAGCTTCGTGTAAACAAAAAACTATACTTATGCTAAACTGAATTGTTTGAAATAGAACTATTTATATATATAAAATGTATTTGGCATTAAATAACCTACAATGGTTTATGTGCCATAAAACCAAACCAAACCAATAAAATACTATCACTGCTGTACTTCTACAAGGATAGCTATGACATCAAATAACCATAGAGGGTTGATATGCCATCAAACAAAGTAACCAAGATTAGTAAAAGACATTAGAATTAATTTTTAATTTTCTTTTAAACATTTCTTTTTCGATATTCCTTTTTTCTCTCTCAGGCTTCCTTCCTCTCTTCTTTCTTTCATTCTTTCATTCATTCTTTCTTTCTTTCTTTCTTTCATTCTTTCTTTCTTTCATTCTTTCTTTCTTTCTTTCTTCATTATGTTATAACCAATAGAATGAAAGGTGGGTCGAATTGTTTTGCTCTTGGGGGTGGTGGTGCTGTAAGTATCAAATTTTACCTTTCTATTTGACGCCTTTGTCGGCTCTAGTTTCCCCGACCAGTTCCCGTCCCACTTGGGTTCCTCCCTCCACAAACAGCTGATAAGATTTTTAAAAAAGCGGGGTGGGGGATAGAAGAAAAAGAAGAAGACTGAAAAATAAATTTTCGAAAATAAACAGAAAAGAAAAATTTAATTAGTTGGTAAAAGCAAAACCTGGCAGAAAAAAAAAACACCCCCCCAAAAAACCCGAAACGAAACGAATATTTAAAAAAATAAATGGAGTGGAATTGAGCAGAAGAGAGAGAGAGAGAGAGAGAGAGACAGAGACAGAGACAGAGACAGAGACAGAGAGACAGAGAGAGAGAGATAGAGAGAGAGAGAGAGAGAGAGAGAGAGAGATCTGGAAATAAATACATAAATTAGAAAAGAAATTTATCGAGAGAAACTAAAGGGGAGGTAGGAGAGGATTTAGAGAGCAGGTGTGGGGATTGTGAGTGATAAATAAAAAAAAAACTAATTAGATGGGTTAAGTGTGTTTTTAAATCCATTTTTATCGCCTTGTTTATGTAACAGAAAATCCTTCTTGTTGATTTGCCAGCTTTAGTGTGAGTAAATTAATATATATATATATATATATATATATATATATATATATATATATAAATTGTGTGTGTGTGTGTGTGTGTGTGTGTGTTTGTATAATGATAATAATAATAATGATAATAATAATAATTACCAGAAAACAAAATGGGAAGAGAAACTATTGTATGGACATTTTAAGCGACAAACAAGCGAAGTCTCATACGAGAAGATGTGGACATAGCTAAGAAAGCGAAACCTTAAGAGAGAAACGGAATCTCTTCTAACATCAGTACAAAACAACGCCATAAGGACGGATTATGTTAAAACAAAAATTGATAAGACACAACAAAAAAGTGTCGATGGTGATAGACGAAACGATCAATCACATAATAATTGGTTTGGTTTGTTGGGTTTTATGGCATATCAACCTTTGTGGGTTATTTAACACCAAATCGATTTTTATGTAGATAATCTGTTCTATTTCAAACAAACCGGGACATTGGCCCAGCGGTTAGAGTGTTCGCCAATGGCCCGGGAGACCTGGGTTCAATCCCAGGTCGAGTCATAACAAAGACTTTAAAAATGGAACTTGATACCACCTTGCTTAACACTCAGCATTATAAGGTACGGTTCAAGGGTAAAGTGGAGCAATCCTGGGAATGGAGTAGCGCCCTTCCCTACACCTTGGTGTAGTAGCTATCGAAAAGGGAGCCTTCGGGTCACCCTCGACTATGGTCGCTAACTTTACTTTTATTTCAAACAATTCAGTTTAGCATAAGTACACAGTTTAGCATAAGTACACAGTTTAATTATCAAAAACATTTCCATTTCAAACTATTCAAGCAGTTACATGTAACAATTCAGTTAGTGTAAATACAGTTTTAATGTCGAAAAACAGTTCTATTGCAAATAATTCAATTAAGCATAAGCATGCAGTTTAAATGTAAGTACGGTTTAAATATCAAAATAATTTCTATTTCAAGCTATTCAGTTTACTCAAATTCATTTTAGCATAAGTATGCTGTTAGTTCTATTTAACCCATAGATAGGGCCCTATCAGGTGCTACCACTCAGGGTCAGAGTAGACCTGGGAGCGATAGCAATGAAGGGGTACAACACATTCTCCAAAGCTCCAGCACTGCTGAAACCTCACCATCAGATTGTTTAGTGTCATATCCAGGACACTCGTTAGGGGGGGTCTTACCCCTCTGCAGAGGTGCAGTCAGTGTATTCTACAGCCCCAGCTGACTGGGCAATACACAGAGCTAAATGTCAACCAGTTTTATTTCAGATAATTCAGTTCAGCATAAGTACACAGTTTAGATGTCAAAAACAGTTCTATTTCGAGCAATTCAGTTCAGCACTAGTACGTAGTTCCAATGTCAAAACAGTTCTATTTTAAACAATTCAGTTTAGCATAAATACGCAGTTTAAATGCAAAAATCAGAATAGTGAAAGAAGCACAGTTTAGTTCTATTTAACCCATTGATCGGACCCTTATCAGGTACTACCACTCCAGGTTAGAGTGGACCTGGGAGCGATGGTAATGAAGGGGTACTCCGCATGCCCCAAAGCTCCAGCATTACTGGAACCTCACCATCAGATTTTTTAGTGTTATATCCAGGACACTCGTTGTGGGGGGGTCTTACCCCTCTGCAAAGAAGCAGTCGGTGTATTCTACAGCCCCAGCCGACTGGGCAACAATCACATAATAAGTGAGTGCAGTAAGTTAGCGCAAAAAGAGTATAAGACTTGATATGACTGGATGGAGAAGGCAATCCGCTGAGAATTGTGCAAGAAATTGAAAGTTGACCATACGAACTGATGATATATGCACAACCCAGAACTCGTCTTGGAGAATGAGACTCATAAACTTCCTAGGGATTTTGAGGTACAAACGATTCTCGGCCAGGTGACCAGACCTAGTGATCGTTAAAAAAAAAAAAAAAAAAGAAAAGAGAACCTGCCGAAGAGTTGACTATGCCGGCATTGCAAACCACAGAATAAAATTTAAGATAGGGAAAAGAAATACAAGTGCCTAGACCTTGCTAGAGAACTAAAAACTATGGAACATGAAGGTGACGGTGATACCTGTGGTAATTGGTACACTTGGAACAAGCTCCAAAGGATTGGTAAAGGAACTGGAAAACTTGGAAATAAGAGAACATGTAGAGACCATCCAGAGTATAGCGTTATTAAGATCGGACAGAATACTGGGAAGAGTCCTGGAGACTTGATGTCACTCAAACTCCAGTGCGAAACCATCTGCTAACGCTGGTGTGAAAAACACTCAATGGAGTAAATAACGACAATGATAATAATAACTTTTCGAAACTACGCCCTGCAGCAGAAATCTTACCAAAGCAATATACTCCTGCGTACTCTCCTTTGTAAGAAGATACTCTGGACACTTCTTAAAATGATCAAGGAAAGAACTTGGACAAATAGACCAAATGACAATGAAACTGAAAACCGTGCACTTGGCATTACACTCAAGAGATGACATAGACTGACTTCATGTGTCAATAAAAGAAGGAAAAGGACACGCCAGTTTTGTGGGTTGTAATCATGTAACAATTCAACAATTCGAAGAAAAAAAAGGAGCAAAGAAAGATTAATTACCACAGCGAGTAACAACAATGGCGGCATAAAGTCCCCACCCCCGAAAACAGAAATGGGAAGAAAAACAACTGAATGGGTATTTTAAGCGACAAACTAGGGAGATGGCACTGGAGAAGACCTGAACACGACTAAAAAAAGGGAAAACTTCAAGAGATGGTTTGATTTCGTTTGGTTTAATGGCATATCAACCATTGTGGGTCATTTAATGCAAAATCCTTTTTATACATATATTAGATATATGATTTGAAAACGTCTTTTATAGATAACATCTTTAAACAAACTTGAGCTAATTTTTTTTTGCATGCAGCTAAATTGTTTCACTTAATTTTAAATAATTCAATTTAGCATATTTATAGACTTTTGTTTACATACAGTCATTTGAATAAATACAGTTTCTTATTTATTCACAGTTAAATGTATAAACAATTCAAAACAATTCAATTTCGCTTCTAATTTAAACAATTCAGTTTAGTACACACAATTACACGACCAAATAGTTCTATTTCAAACAATTCACTTTAGGTTCAAGGTTCAAACAGAAAAGCGACCGGACATTGTAGCATGGTCCGATTCAAAGAAAACTGTCCTCCTCATAGAATTGACTGTCTCCTGGGAAGAAAACCGGGAGGAAGCACACGAGCAGAAGAAAAACCGCTACGAGACACTGCGTGCCGACTGCGTGGAAAAGGGTTGGATATGCGATGTGATTCCTATTGAGGTTGGTGATCGTGGTTTTCTAGGATACTCAGTCATTTCGTTTCTTTCAAAAATAGAAAACACTGGCTGCAGTTTGAAAGTTGCCTCAAATCGTCTTCTGACCGCGACGCAATATGCATCAAGTTGGATTTGGTCGAAAGCGAGAAAGTTTTCAGCATGAAGGAAATACACACGGAACCACCTTTCCCGTGTGATTACGTAAGAAACGGTTACTGTAAACGCGCAATAACATCAACCGTCGAAAGTAAACGCGTTTTTTTTTTTTAAATCACAAACTGCACACTAAAAATGAAGATTTTGCCGCCCCAGCCGACTAGGCCAAAACCTTAAGAGAGAAATGAAATTTCTTTTAATAGCTGCAGAAAATTACGCCATAAGAACTAATTATATCAAGGCGAAAAGTAATAATACCCAACAGAATAGCAAGTGTAAGTTATGCCGAGACATAGATGAAACAGTGAATCACATGATGTGCAAATATCGCAAACCAGCGGAAAAGGAGTACAAGACTAGGAACGAGGGGGTGGGATAGGTGATCCAAGAAGAACTGTGCAAAAGATTAAAATTTAACCATGCTACCAAATGTTATATGCACAAACCAGAATCAGTCCTAGAGAATTAGACAAACGAAATTCTCTGGGATTTTGAGATATAAACAGATCCCCTAATTCTGGCCAGAAGAACAGACCTTGTGTTAAGAAAAAAAAAAGAACTTGTTACCGTGAATTTTGTTTTTCCAGCTGACCAAAGAGTGAAAACGAAAGAAAACGAAAAGACAGATAAATACTTAAACTTTGCTCGAAAAATAAAAACGTGTGGAACATGAAAATGACAGTGATACCACTAGTAGCGGGTGCGCTGGAATGGGCTCCAAGGGTTTGGGAAAAAAGACTGGAGGAATTGGATATCAGGGGGAGAATCGGGACCATCCAGACCATAGCGTTGTTAATGGTTGGTTAGGTTTTTATGGCATATCAAATCTTGTAGATTATTTAACGCCAAATCCCGTTTATGAATGTATTAAATATATATGATTTGTTACTAAATAGTTTATAGTTTTAAACAAGCCAGATTTTATTTGTTTGCTCAAAGTTAAATAGTTCCAACTATTGCCGTTTAACTTGAATAGTTCTATTTCGTATTTATTCATTTTTCGCTCACAGTTATTAGAATCTAATTTAACATCAGTCATTTGTTTGCACCAATTTAAATGGATATTTAAAAAAATTTTTTTTTCATTATACAACGTGTGAAAGCACGTGCGATACTCTGTCCTCATCAGCCGCCAACCAGGGTGATAACACAGTTTCGGTAGCTCAAGACGGTACAGCCACTCCTGGCGCTACCAAGCAGCTTTTGCCACTGGACAGGGTATTTAAAGAATATATATCTATATATACACCAGATCAACTAAAAGCAGACATTACATTGGACGTTCGTTCATCTTCATTTTAGTGCAGTTTGAATATATATATATATATATATTGGACCTTCAACAACCATCTTTATATATATATATATACGTATATATATATATATATATATATATACTGGAAACAAGAGTGAGTTCAAGTTTCATTGAGTACCCCATTAAAAAGGACTTGTGCCACATATGTTCTCTGACGAAAGGAACAAACTGGAAACATACATATCTACAGGGTGACCCCCCCAAAAAAAACAGAACCCATATATTTTTGACTGCAATTCATAAATTTAATTCTAGCCTTTTCGTTTTTTCAAGATATGAAGTAGATTCTCTGCATGAAAAATTGGGACCATAGTATTCACCAACATGTCCAGTAGTTCGAGTGAACAAAATTAGAATTATTTTGTTTTATTTTTGTAAAAGTAATAAAAAAGGTCGTGGATTCTTTTGTTGTTGTTGTTGTTGGTCACCCTGTATAACACGTATGCAAAGAGAAAATAGATAAATTAAAAAATATATACATATATATATATATATATATATATATATATATATATATATAACTTGTAAGTGAGAGCCTATAATGTGTTGCAAATTAGCGTTGAAATAAACAGCAAAAAATAATACCATTTAACAATGTGGATATGCCATGTTGACGGTCATTTTTATTACGCATTCAATGGATTATGTCTTTTCTTTAAGAAATTGTTAGAAGATTTTGAAATCATTTTGACAAACCGAGGGTCCAAAATTGTAAAAAAAAGATTTAAAATGGTCCACAGAAAAATATTAATACTATTTGTTCAATTGTTTTTGTTCATGCCATTTCTAAACGATAATAGAATAATATCACAGCTTAATATAAAGCTGTGATATTATACAGAAAAATATAGTATAGACTAATATATAGTGTCACGTGATGGCTCACGGAGACGAAGAGGTAGGACTGATACTATCCTCGCGTATTGAATGAGAGTATCAAGCAGTCAAAAAGTGACCGTTAGGAAGGAATGTGGGTCACACAGGAGACCAGATGTTCGTACTTAAGTGACCTCAAGTCGCCGGACATCGGAAGGGGAAAGAGAGAGAAGCCAAATGATTGGCTGGGACCCCAAAACGGAAGTGGGGTTCCCTTCCCCTCAGCGGAAGTAAATAGTAAAAAGTAGTTTTTGAGCAAGGCTCGTGGCAGTCGGACCATAGCCATTTTACTCCGGGCTAAAGACAAAAGATTAGCTGAGACACGAAGGACCCCAAATCCTTCAAGCCAGTATTAAAAACAGTACAAAGTCTATTAGCTCGTGAAAGAAGAAAATTCTCCAGTGGAACCCCGTCAAAAAAATAAGATAAGTAACTTTGGGACATTTTTCCTTTACACCCAAATTTCGTTTACCACTCTCCCTCTCTCAATTTGAAAAAGGATAAAGCCAAGAAAAGACATTCATATTCATGGACTATCCAATTATATGTTTCAACACTTTGAACGTATATATATAACCGTAGTAAAGAACCTATGTATTTTCATTTTACCATGTGGTCTATGTTGTTATTTCATGCTTTCCTTTCAGCTTCTATTCGCCTTATATTATCTTGCTTAGAACTGTCCTATTAATTCCTAAAGTATCACACGGGAAACCGGAGTTGCCGACTACTACAATATTAATATTATTACAAATAAGACCTATAGGCCCGTATTCTTCTATTATCTAAGGGAAAGAAGTTTAGCGGCCTGGTGGGTGTGTGATAGTGTGAAAATTTGGAACCCCTTGCCAGCGGTGGTCAGTCTGGCCCTAAATTATTCCCTCATGTAATATGCCAGTTCTTATATGCCTGAGAGAAGAACTCTGAACAGGACTTATTTCTGTAGGGGATCAAGTGCCAACCTGCCCCGTCTTCACACGTGCAAAAATAAAGTCCCGTTTTGGGATTTTAGTCGATTTGCCGTCACAATAGCATATGCTGATATATCGTATGTAGTATACTCTGATATAATATATATTCATAGAGTATCGACTCATATAGTAAAGATTGGGGAGAGTCCCCGTGGTGTAGTGGCTAACGTACAGGACTGCCCCTTTAAAGATATCAACAATGGCCAGTGCTTCCTGAATCTTTACGAGTCATAGCGTCTGAAGTGTAAAAGGAATTTTTACGGCTTTCTCAATCAAAAGATTGTGAACAATTATATTAGCCAAGTATGTTTTAAGAAAATGCTTAATGTTAATCAAGGTTAGGTTAATTTGTTTAATGGCATATCAGCCCTTATGGGTTATCTAAAGCCAAATCTTGTTTTGCTTATATATATATATATATATATATATGCGAAAATAGATTTACAATATGAAGAAATTTTATTGAAATCGCAAGGGCCCTTTCATCTGAGATTTGTTCAGCGATAATCTTCTGAAGTCGTTTAAAAAACAGTGCAAATAAAATTTATTAAAAGTGGGGTCAAAATGAAAATGATAGCAAAACAAAGGGGGGAGAGAAAAAAATTTTAAAAAACACCCAAAGTCAAGCAAGCGATATCTCCAAATAAATTCACAGAGTATTTGGGGTTTTGCTTGCATAGAGAAGGCCTATTAAGTAAAATATAAATGTCCTCCAGAACAATTAGATGCTGTTTCGTCCTAGCTCTATGCAAGGCCACAAAACACTCATCGCTTTAATTAACCACATAACTATTCTAGGCATTCAAATGCTCACTTGCCCAGTCAGCTGGGGCTGTAGAATACACTGACTGCACCTCTGCAGAGGGGTAAGAACCCCCCTAACGAGTGTCCTGGATATGATACTAAACAATCTGATGGTGAGGTCCAGCAGTGCTGGAGCTTTGGAGAATGCGGAGTACCCCTTCATTGCCATCGCTCCCAGGTCCACTCTGGCCCTGAGTGGTAGCACCTGATAGGGCCCTATCTCTGGGTTGAATAGAGCTAACAGCATACTTATGCTAAAATGAATTGAGTAAACTGAATAGCTTGAAATAGAAATGTTTTTGACAATTAAACCGTACTTACACTTAAACTGCGTGCTTATGCTTAACTGAATTATTTGCAATAGAACTGTTTTTCGACATTAAAACTGTATTTACAGTTAACTGAATTATTACATATAACTGCTTAAATACTTTGAAATGGAAATGTTTTTGACAATTATTTTCAATAGAACTGATTATTTACATAAAAATGGATTTGGCGTTAAATAACCTACAAAGGTTGATATGCCATAAAACCAAACAAACCAAACCAATCAAATGCTCACAGATGACAGAATCGAGCAATTTTGAATGCCTGGATGTTGTGTGGTTACGAATATCTCTTGGAACATGCTGTTTGATTCTAACTTCAAGACGTTGGGAAGTGCGCCGTATATATGTATCATTACAGCAACATTGAAATTTATAGATTAAATTGCTTTGTTGGGAGATAAGGAGCACATCCTTATGAATAGAACAAAATACAGTTCAAGTAGTAAAGATGGTTCGAACCCTAGCCGCATTATAACAACATGTAACAGAGGAAGAAACCTTATTGGCAATCAACTGGCTAGGAGATCTAATCCAAGGAAATCTAACATGAACTGGGCATTTAGAAGAGCCAAGTGGCCTTATGTTATTCCTAAACTTTTTAACAGTTTTGTTAATGGTGCCAACAATGACTTCCTCAGGATACCCATTACCGAAAAATAAATTTGTAATCTGTTCAAATTCGCTTTTAATCTTGTAATCCGAACAAATCTTCAGAGCCCAGAATGTGATAAACTTAATAAGGTTAACCTTGGTGTAATGGTTATCGTCGTAGAAAATGATCAAACTGTTCTATTTCAAACGATTCAATTTAGCATCAGTCATTTGTTTACACACAGTTAAATGATCAAACTGTTCTATTTCAAACAATTCAGTTTAGCATAAGTCCTTTGTTTGCACTCAGTTTAAATGTGAAACGATTCTATTTGACCCATAGATAGGATCCTATTGGGTGCTACCACTTCGGACCAGAATGGACCAAGGAGCGATGCCAATGAAAGGATACTCCACATCCCTCAAAGCTCCAGCATTACTAGAGCCTTGTCAGATTGTTTATGTCATATCCAGGACACTCGTTGGGCTGTGGGGAATTCTTAGCTCTCTGCAGGGATGCAGTCGGTGTATTCTACAGCCCCAGTCGACAGGGCACCTGAAATTTTTGGACCAGTTCACATACCTCTGTAGCAATATCTAATCTACTGAAAGTGATTCAGCTTACACATAGGTAAAGCCAAAACTACTATTAGCAGGTTAACAACCACACGGAAATCTTTTCTCTTTGATAAAATGAAACGGAAATTTTTTGCAAGCTGTAGCTATGTCAGTACTACTGTATGGATACACCCGGAACTTTAACGAAACGCCAAGAAAAAAAGACAAGGTGGGAAATACGTCAGTATGCTGCGTTCCGTTTTAAACAAATACTGGAAGCAGCACCACCAACAAAACAGCAGCTGTACGACCATTCACTTCCCATCCCACAAACCATCCTACTATGCCGAGTAAGACATGCTGGGTACTGCTAGTGAAGTAAGGATGTTCTTCTAACGACTTATAAATGGACACATTTTTGTCGTTAACCAGTTCTGTGCGGACACTGGATGCTATCTTGAGGACTATTAGGACAACCATAAAAAAGGGTCTAAGTTATTTCCCCTTGACCATTCAAAGGACAGTTCACCCCCAACTAATAGGTGCATGCTGGGAGACAGAAAAGAGGACTTCTGCCATGACTCCAGGAACGCAGCACGCATGACTTTTTTTAGGCTCTCAAAGACTATTTTTATCTACTTTTAACAACCGTTAGCTGTACAGGTGCCCGTGGTGTAATGGTTATTGTTGTAGGAAATGGACACGGCGACACAAATTCAAATCCTGGACCAGACTGATTGCATTTCACATAACACTAATACCCTTGGGAAAGGTATGAATCCAATTATTCTCCCTCCAGCTATGGGTAAATAGTGGGTCAGACTGATTTATTCAGCCTTGGTGAGGCAATTAGTCTAACAGAAGGGAAACTCTGAATTCAAACCTGTTAAACTCCGCTTAAAAATTGACCTTGTGTCATATCCTGCCCAAACGGAGGGGTTGGGTAAATATGGTTAGCTGTACTTTTTTCCATAAAAATAAATTCCCAAGTTTATTCCCAATACTCAGCGAGTGTGTTATTTTTCCGTTACAAGGACCAACCAAGAGCAGTCACTAATAGGAACGGATAGCGAGAAAGACTCAAAGGAATCTATGCTCTCGGTCTTGATGACGATGATGATGATTACATCCCAATAATGCTTGACCTTGCTCTAGATAAATCCATAAAAATAAATTCCCAAGGACTAACCAAGAGCAATCAGCAATAGGGACGGATAGCGAGAAAGACTCAAAGGAATCCATGCTCTTGGTCTTGGTGACGATGATGATGATTACATCCCAATAATACTTGACACTGCTCAAGATAAATTCATAATATAAAGGAGGGGTTGTCCCCGTGGCATAGTGGTTAACATGATTGACCGCGACATGGTAGTAAGCGAGTTCGAACTCTAGTTGTGCTCTACATTTTCTTCGTTAAGTAGAAGAATTATATTGTGAAATAAATTACCATGGCCAAAAAATCCGGCGAACACTTACGCATGACATACAGAAACACTGGCGTCACTTGTGTGCGATATGGACGGATGGTCAGTTGTAGAGTATCTGCTATGCAATCTGTGGTCGCTGGTTCGATCTCCAGTGGAAGAGATCACGGTATACACTGCTGATGAGACCAAATAAGGTCGAAACAGCTGTCCAGTGTTTCCGTATGTCGTGCGTAAGTGTTCGCCGGATTTTCCCCTTGACCATCCGGATGATAATTCAATTCACAATATAATTCCTCTACTTAAAAAAAGAAAATGTAGATCTATATCCTTGCTCTTGAGGTCTTAATAATTACACGGATGCGTATTTCTAATTCTTTTGGGAAGACGTGGCCCTGGAGGTGACCGTGTCCTCTTTAAAGAGTACGGATGTAACTTGCAAGACATATTCAGGTTAATTGGCCGTGCAATTACCGTGACTAGCTAATTTGGCGTCACTTGCGTGCGATATGGACTGATGGCTCAGTTATAAAGTTTCGATTCTGCAATCTGTGGTCGCTGGTTCGATCTCCAGTGGTGGAGATCACGGTATACTCTGCTGATGAGACCTAATAAGGTCGAAACAGCTGTCCATTGTTTCCGTATGTCGTGCGTAAATGTTTGCCGGATGTTCTAATCATGGTAATTCAATTCGAAATCCAATCGTGCTATTGTAACGTACCCATACATGAATATGTGAAATGTACATCGAATGTTCATTACTCATATATAGATAACACAGGAATCCCGAAAAACACTTGACGACTTCTTAGTTCAGGTACAAAACTTTTTATTACCTTTGAGTTAAAAGATTTTTCGATATATGGAGAGAGATACCATCTTTCTATGCTGACTTTTCCATCTGCCCCCCCACACATCACGTGCGCACCCGCCACAAGGCCACGGTGAGCAAACGAAAGTCAACCGTCTTCTTCTGAGGCAAAATTCGACTGTCTTTTCTCAAATCTCAGCCCACGCTTCTGGTGTGTGACGTCATTCACATCCCCCTATCTGGGATTTCTATTGCGACATCTCTGAATGACGCATCCCCCCCCCTCGCGCGCGTGGACACCTGCGCTCATGTTGCCCCTAACGAACCGCTGCGCTAAGCGAAAGGTTCTCAGCCTAACTAAACCGAAAGGCAAGATATATAAAACTAAATCCCTCGACCATTATATTACACTATTACGTTCCCTTTTAGAGTGTTCGCCAATGGCCCGAGAGACCTGGGTTCAATCCCAGGTCGAGTCATACCAAAGACTTTAAAAATGGAACTTGATACCACCTTGCTTAACACTCAGCATTATAAGGTACGGTTCAAGGGTAAAGTGGAGCAATCCAGGGAAAGGAGTAGCACCCTTCCCTACACCTTGGTGTCGTAGCTATCGAAAAGGGAGCCTTCGGGTCACCCTCGACTATGGTCGACTAACTTTACTTTTACTTACGTTCCCTTTCGGACTAATACCCTTGGGGAAGGCATGAACCTCTTATATGGACTAGATAGTACTCATACTGTTCTTCGAAAAGGATGGATTTGACATTAAATATCCCTCGAAAATTGATATGCCATTAAACAAAAAAACCAAACCAAACTTAACAATAATGTAAACCTTGTTTGCCGACATAGCGCCATCAAATTTAGAAGCAGGGAATTACCACAACAGATAGGAGATATGCTTGTGAGATGTCGTTTGTCATTTATGTGTACCAGCACAATGAATTACGATTGCTTGGAATCCCAGCGTCAAAAAAAAAAAAAAAAAAAAAAAAAAAGAAAGAAAGAAAGAAAGAAAGAAACTGGGTTATCCCGTGAAGTCCCTGATCGCTAACTACGGCACCCCCGGGGTCACGTGGCGCTTACTTTAAGAATCACCAACATAGGGGACCACCATCGACATGATGAATAGTAACTATTACGTCAAACCCTGGCGTCAAATAATCTCGACTGTTGCAGAACAATCTGAAGGATTTCGTAAAGAATGATAGCGACAAACCATAAAATCTCTCTAAAATTTTTGAGTTGAGATGTAATTATTTTCACTGTTTACACTCTCTGGGTTAGAATATTCACAGCGTTTCGGTCGCTCTACTCTCCAGTCTTCTTCTGGCGTCTTTATTCGTTGTCAGTAATTTTCAGGGAATTTTTTAACCGAACATGAACCCAGGAATGAAATCAGTGTAGCTTCGTCAATTGAATAAAAGGCTGAGTTTGAAATTTCTTGAAATTTTCCGATCACGACATTTATACATTCTCGAGAAATTATAGGAGCACCATCAACATCAAGTTGTGCTTCTAGTATAGACTTCCCTGACTCTGTCTCTCCATCGGTTCTAAACATCAATCGCTCCCGGTAGGTTTTCCAAAATACACCCTGTGTCCGCACAGATAAGTTCTTGTTGGTCGGCCAACACTGGCTCGTCCGTGAGAAGAGGTCTCCTGAAGAGCGTCATTTATAGGTTCGACTTTACTTCTACAGCAGTGCCCCGAATGTCTGGTTCGTCTTCGATGGTTTTGGGTGGTTTTAAAGATGGGAGGTAAGTGGCTGAACGCCTCTTGTTTCATTGAGTGTTGCTTCCAGGATTTGTTCAATATAGCTCGTAGCTTTCTTGTGCAGTTCCCATCTAGCTTTTTCTCTATGTATTTTATAAAGATTGTTTGACTAGGAAGGAGTTTGGACTTAATGCAGCTTCAAAGATTATCATGGCAGCTCTTAAAACAGAACTGGGAAATGATAAAATAAAATAAAATCTGATACAGGTTCATATATTGATGGAATCATAATAGAAGTGACTAAGGGGTCAGCGGAGGAAGTGGTTGACCATGTAAAAAAAAAAATTGGACTAATTGCAAAGCATTCCATGTCGTTGAATGGAGGAGCAGTATTGAAGCACCGACAAAAAAAAAAATCAGGTAAAATGATTTTTTCAAAAGAGGGAATGAAGATATGTGCTGACGAGATTTGTGCAATCTGTGTTAAGCTAGTGAGGCACTATTGTGTTGTTGAATGGTTAATAATAGCATGAAAAAAGGCAATCCAGTCGGTTGGGTCTGTAGAATATACTGACTGCATATCTGCAGAGTGATAAGACCATCATTAACAACTGTCCTGGATATGACGCTAAGCAATCTAATAATGAGGAACTAATCTTGGAGCTTTAGGGAATATGGAGAACCCTTTAATTATACTTCGGTCCATACTTTCTTGGAGTGGCAGCACTTGTAGGGTCCTATCAATGGGTCAAATAAAACTGTTTGACATTTAAAGCATGTGAAAAGAAATGACTTTTGTTTAACGGAATTGTTAAAAATAGAACTCTTGGATCATTTTACATTGTTAAAAAATGATTGATGTTTAATTGAATTGTTTGTGTTACATAGCAATACTTGAAATGGATTAATAGTGTTGAATAGAATCATTAATGTTAAACAGCAACACTTATAACCACTTCAGTATGTGCAAATAAACGATTAATATTGAATAGAATTGTTAGTGTTAGATAGCAATAACTGAAACAATTTAACTGTATACCTAAATTGAAATATCAGTTTTAAATAGCAATTATAGGAACCTCTTGAATGAGTGCAAATGAATGAATAGTGTTGAATTGAATATTTAATCTTAAACAGCAATACTTATAACCACTTCAGTGTGTGCAAATAAACGATTAATATTAAATAAAATTGTTGGAGTTTGATAGCAAAAAGTGAAACCATTTAACTAGCAACACTTAATTGTGTACAAACGAATTAGTTCTGACTTATTTAAAAATAATTTACCTAAAAACTATCTGCTCATAAATCATATATGAGTAACCATTTAAATATGTGCAAACTGATATTAAATCAAATTGTTAGTTTTACATAAAAATACTTGAAATCATTTAATTGTATGCAAAAAATGAGCACACACTTGTTTAAATAAATCTTCAAAATGTGTTTACAAATCAGATTTATTCAATATATATGTATGAACAGAATTTGGCATTAAATAACCTACAAAGGTTGATATGTTATAAAACGCAATCCAACCAAATCATATACATGTAATATATATTTGTATAGAGGATTTGGCATTAAATAAACCACAAAGGTTGATATGTCATAAAACCCAACCCAACCAAATCATATATATATAATATATATTTGTACAGAGGATTTGGCATTAAATAAACCACAAAGGTTGATATGTCATAAAACCCAACCCAACCAAATCATATATATCTAATATATATTTGTACAGAGGTTTGGTATTAAATAACCCACAAAGGTTGATATGTCATAAAACCAAACCCAACCAAATCATATATATCTAATATATATTTGTACAGAGGTTTGGCATTAAATAACCATAATGAGTTTACAAATCATATATATTTAATATATATATATGTATCAATAAGATTTGGCTTTGATAACCTTCAAGGGTTGATATGCCATAAAACCCAAGCAAACCAAATCATATATATTTGATATATATATATATATCAAAAGGATTTGACATTAAATAATCTACAAGAATTGATATGCCATAAAATCAAACCAAACTAAAAATTAGTTGTCTAAATTTCTGAGACGAAGCTTGATGAATTTTATCATTAAGGGTTTTTGGACTATTGTCTTCCTCTTTATTGTTATTTCTACAACGTTTCGGCCAATATGTCCTCCGGCCATCTTCAAGTGTTTGTCTGGAACCTTTACGGAACTTCGAACTACATCCTTTATTGAATCCACGGGTGTCACCTTTTCTGATTTCGTTAACCATAACCGAGTACAAGTGTTAAGTATTCCCGCATTGTTACTCACCTGCAGTTAGGATTGAACTTGCAACCTCCAGATGATAGTCTCCTTAGAAGCTTTGGTAATCAGCACCTATAACCGTTACGCTATGGAGGTGCCCGTGGTGTAATGGTTATCGTCGTAGGAAATGGACACGACGGCACGAGTTCAAATCCTGGACGAGACTGACTGCATTTCACATAGCACTAATACCCTTGGGAAAGGTATGAATCCAATTATTCTCCCTCCAGCTATGGGTAAATAGAAGGACAGACTGGGTTCTTCAGCCTTGGTGAGGCAACTAGTCTAGGAGAAGGAAAACTGAATTCAAACCTGTTAAAATCCGCTTAAAAATTGACCTTGTGTCATATCCTGCCCGAGCGGAGGGGTTGGTAAATATGATAACCGTTACTCTATGTGTCATGCTGAACACATCCCGAGTTCGACAAACACCTGAAGAAATCCGGAGGACATATCGGCCGAAACGTTGCGGAAATAATAATAAAGATGAAGATAATAGTCCGAAAACCCTTAATGATACAAAGTAAAAATGTTATCTTCAAAATGTATTTACAAATCATTTATATCTAATATATATGCAGAAATAGGATTTGGCATTAAATAACCTACAATGGTTGATTTACCATAAAACCCAACCGAACCAAATCATATATGTTTAATATATATGCATAAAGAGGGTTTGTTATTAAAAACACCTACAGTGGTTGATATGCTATAAAACCTAACCAAACCAAATCATATATATTTAATATATATGTATAAAGAGGATTTGGTATTAAATGACCTACAATGGTTGATATGCCATAAAAACCAACCTAACCAAATCATATATGTTTAATATATATGCATAAAGAGGGTTTGTTATTTAAAAAAACCTACAATGGTTGATATGCCATAAAACCCGACCAAGCAACACATTACATATTTGATAGATATGTATAAAGAGGATTTGGTATCAAATAACCTACAATGTTTGATATGCTATAAAACCTAACCAAACAAATAAAAAGAAAGGGTTTGTGTAAAAGTTAGGAAAATAAGGTAGATGATAAAACGATTACTGGGATGCAGGAAATTCTAAAAAAGCCCCTCCCCACAAAAAAACTGAAGAAGGGTACTGAGGTGCTCGTATTATAACGGTTATCGTTGTTGGAAATGATCTTCTTGGCTCGAGTTCAAGTTCTGGATGAGGAGGCTTTTTGCATTTCCCATCGCACAAATACCCTTAGGAAACGTATCAATCTTACTATTCTCTCTTCAGCTATCGGTAGATACTAGGGCAGTCTTTGCTCTTTAACGTTGATACGATAACCGATCTAGGAGAAGGAAAACAACCAATACTTCGCTCGTAAACTGACTTTATGTCGCATTCTGCCCGTTATGGAGGGGTTGGATAAATGTAAATGGAGTCAGATGCTTTGTGAATACTACCTTTGACCAAAAAATATGGACTGACCACTCTTAGAAAACGTTTCTTTTCGATATTTTTAATCCATGAAAAATAAACCAAAAACAAACCTGAGACACCGTAAATTGCGGCATACATGTCTACTTTTTAACCCGGACAAAATCTCTACAAAATTAAGGGTCGACTTACACAGCAGGACACAAATCAAAACCTTTACCACAAGGTGGTCAACAGTGGGACAGTACTCCTAACAATCGATATACACTACTTAGCAGGAAGAAGTCCCCGTGGTACAGTTGATAACATGCTGGTCTGCAAAATTGTTGTTCAAACTCCAGTTGTACTCTTGTTTCACTCTGACCCGAAGTGGTAACTCCGGATAGGGCCCTGTCTATGGGTCAAATAGAACTGTTTAACATTTAAACTGGGTGCTGACAAATGACTTATGCTAAATTGAATTGTTTGATATAGTACTGTTTGATCATTTAACAGAGTGTAAACAAATGACAGATGTTTAATTGAATTGTTAGTTATACATAGCAATACTTGGAACAAATTACTTTGTTGACCTAAGCTAAATTGAACTGTAAGAAATAGAACTGTTTGATCATTTAACTGTGTGTAAACAAAAGACTAATGTTTGATTTAATTGTTAGTTATACATAGCAATACTTGGAACCATTTACTTTGTTGACCTAAGCTAAATTGAACTGTTAGAAATAAAACTGTTTGATCATTTAACTGTGTGTAAACAAAAGACTGATATTTGATTTAATTGTTAGTTATACTTAGCAATACTAGAACCATTTAACTTTGATTTATCCTAAGTTGAATTGTCAGAAATAGAACTATTTGATCATTTAACTGTGTGTAAACAAAAGACTGATGTTCAATTTAATTGTTAGTGATACATAAGAATACTTGGAACCATTTAACTGTGTGTAAATGAACGGGTAATGTTGAATAGAATAATTAGTTTTACATAGCAATATTTGAAACGATTTAATCGAGTGAAAAAGAAGAGCTCAGGCTCGTTTTAAAATGTTATCAACGAAATGTGTTTATAAATCAGATATATTTTATAAGTATAAACAAGATTTGGCATTAAATAACCTATGTGGTTAATATACCATAAAAACAAACCAAAACCGAGCAAAGAAAGTCTGTTTACAACATCTAATAAAAACAGTATCAACAGAAATAACTTAGGGACACACAGGTTGTTTTTTTGGGTTTTATGGTATATCAACCTTTGTAGGTTATTTAACGCCAAACCTATCTTTATACAAATAATCAGTTCTATTTCAAACAATTCAGTTTAGCATGAGTACACAGTTTGTCAAAAAACATTCCTATTTCAAGCTATTCAGTTTAGTCAAACAGATCTATTTCAAACAATTCAGTTTAGTATCAGTATAGTTCTTGTCCACATACAGTTAAATGTCAAAAGTGCTCCACCTAAAGTAATTCACTTTAGCATAAATACGCAGTTTTGTTCTATTTGACCCATAGATAGGACCCTATCAGGTGCTACCACTCCGAGCCGGAGCGGCCCTCGGTGTGGTGGCAATGAAGGGGTACTCCGCATTCCCCAAAGCTCCAGTATTAATGGAACCTCACCATTAGATTGTTTTGTGTCATATCCAAGACACTCGTTGGGATGGGAGGTGGTCTTACTCCTCTGCAGAGAATCACTTGGTGTATTTTACAGACCTAACCGCCTGGGCTCGGGGACATACAGGAAAACAACAAAAAAATATACAAAACAAAAATAGAAAGAAGAAAAAACAACTGTACGGATACTTCGAGCGATAAACTAAAGAAATAGAACACGAGATGATCTGAATATGATTACGCAGAGGAAACTTCAAAAGGTAAACTGAACTTCATTTAACAGCAGTATAAAAGGCTATAAGAACCACTACCCCTGACAAAAATTATGGAATCGATACACTTCGAGGATGTTCCCTTTGTTTGTTTTTTTTATTTAGCAGTAAATAAATTAATAACAGATAAGATGAAAAGCGTTTTTATTTAATAGCTGAACATTCTGGTTTCATAAAATATTCTTTAAACAAACAAGATTGAAGCAATTAAATGGTATATTTTCCTAAGTTGTGCAGAGGAAAATATCTTGGAATAACCTCATACTGTGTTAGCGTCTTCGTGGTGTAACGGTTAAAGCGCTGGATGCGGAATCGTAGAAAGCAAGTTCGAACTCCAGTCGCGCTATTACGCTGACTTTCGGACAAATACCCTTTTGAAAGGTAAGAGTCCTCCAAGCAATAGGTTATTTAGTACCCTTACGGTTCTTTCTAGATGTATGGCTTTGTAATTAAATAGCCTATGAAGGTTGACATGCCATTAAACAAAGAAATCTTCAGCCTTGGTGAGGCAACTAGTCTAGGAGAAGGAAAACTCTGAATTCAAACCTGTTAAACTCCGCTTAAAAATTGACCTTGTGTCATATCCTGCCCGAGCGGAGGGGTTGGTAAATATGATTAAACAAAGAAACCACACGAAATCTAATATTCAGGAATTCACCGGCACAAAATAGACTTAATATTTAGTTGACCCTTTTCGAGCTTTTACGACAGCCATAATTCTCTTGAGAATGGATTTCACTAAATTAAAGCAATAATCTTTATCAAAGTGCTTTCAACTTACCGGAATGACAACTAATGGATCTTTCTTGGTGGATGAAGCCTTCCCATGGACCATTTTTTTATTTGCTGCTAAGTAAAATAATAAATAATCCGACATATAGATAAATAGAATATTGAATAATAAAATTCTAGTATCTTTGGTTTTGAAGAAAATTAACTGTTTATTGAAAAAGATGTTAGAAGACCACATATTTATGGGAGACTCTGCAAGTTCAATTATTTACTAAATTGGTATATGGCTAAATACATTAATAGGTAGAGTAAGGTAACCTCTATAATAAACATCAACCAATCAACAAAATAAAGCATAATTTATATATATATATATATATAATATATATATATATATATATATTATATATATATATATGTATATGTTAATATATATATATATATATATATAATATATATATATGTATATATATATATACTATATATATATATATTATATATATATATATGTATATATATATATATGTATATATATATATATATATATATATATATATATATATATATATATATATATATATAGTAAAGCTATAAGATTAGAAGCAGAAAAAATATCTTGATATTTCGTATTTATTGGACAAGTTAAACGAGTAAAAAGACACGATTTAGAAATTGGAGACAAATATCGAACCACTTTTAGAAAACAACAGATAGAATTTCTGGGTATATATGTTTTGTTTTTTTCAATTTTTTTTTTTTTCAAGCGAAAGAAAAACAAATCTCGAATTATATATGAGAGAGTGGAAGGAAGCGAGACTAGGGCAAGATGTAAGTAAAAAAAAATATATTTGTTTTCCTGTGGACAGGAGTTAAAGGTCTCATATAATTCTGCGATAGATTTCTTTTAAGAATTCTTTTTGGAAACTGATAAAGGTTATGGCAGCCTGCAAAATTGTCTTGCTAACCATTGCTCCACGGAAAGGCTTTTTTTAAAAATTATTTTGTTTTTATTCATTTTACTAAGATTTATGAGCCTGGCACAAGTCCACAAAAACGAGGTACACAATATTGATTGAAATCATCACAATAGTGATAATAGCTTAGTATTGGTTGGCTAAGTTTTTATTACGGTTAACTGAGTCTGGCACTCAGTGAGGATCGAAATCATGACAACTGTGATGTTTCTGTTTATTAACCATTCCGATAGAAAAAGACTCACTAAAATTAGCCTAATTTGGAAAAACGTCACAAGCATGGGGTACACCCAGTTAGGATTAAAATCATAACAACATCGATATCCAACGAAAGTTATTTAAAAGCTTTTGTTGCGTGGCCAAATTTTATTAAAATTAGCTCAAGGCCACAAGTATGCCCCCCCCCCCACGAGGATCGAATTCATTATAATAGCGATGATCAACGCAAGTAACTTATAAGCCTTTGTTGCGTGGCCAAGTTTTATGAACATTAGCTGAGCTAAGCACAAGACCACGGGCATAGAGTACCCTGTGAGGATTGAAATCATTTCAATAATCATTTATTATTAGTCATTTTTCGCATCAAAACTTTTACTAAAATAAGCTTAATTTGGCACAAAGCTGGTGCGCCGAGTGAGGATCGAATTCCCGACGACATTAATAATTTGTCAGAGTAGCTATCTAATAAATGTTCTGCGGCAAGGCTTTTTTTAAAGTTAATCTCAATCTGGCATAAAACCACCATATAGGGCACGCACACGGTGAGGATCAGGAAACTTGTTATAACATTAGCTTGATTTGACAAGGACCTCACATATTAAGTTTCCTTAACTCGGGCACAAGGCCACAAGTATATGGCAACACAGAAGAATAGAAGTTAAGTTACAATCGATGATCCGTGAAATAGCTTGCTAAGCTTTGTTCAATAGCAAGGGTATTTCTAGAATTAGCACAGTCTGGCCCAAGGCTACCAGTGCAGCATGTATCGAAGATAGACCTCGCTACAATAGTAATGGTCTGTAAAATAGCTTACCAATCATAAATAGACCGTGGTGTAATGGTTATCGGCGTTGGATATGGACATGGCAACCCGAGTTCAAATCCTTGACGAAGCTGTTTGCCTTTCATATAGCGCTAATACCATTGGAAATGATATGAATCCAACTATTCTGATCCTAGGGTTAAATGGTAGGACAGACTGGGTTCTTCAACCTTGGTAGGCAACCGACCTAGGCGAAGGAAAAATCTGAATTCGAACCTGCTGTGCTCCGCTTAAAAATTGGCCTGGTGTCGCATCTTGTTTGTGGCGGAGGAGTTGATTAGATACGACCATTGGTCCATGGCAACGTTTTTAGATTAGGCTACAATAATGGGACACACGGTGAAGATCGAACTCACAACAATGATCTGTGGAATTAGCTCACTAGCAACTACTCCACAGCAAGAGCTGAAGGTGTGTAGACTTGCTTTTTGTCGTGTCACCCGGGTGCAAATGGTGTGTGGGGGGAAGTCATCCAATAAGCGCATGCGCGCGCGCGTGTGTGTGTGTGTGTGTGTGAGAGAGAGAGAGAGAGAGAGAGAGAGAAAAGTAGGAAGGATGGGGCTTTTTAGTAAAGAAACCATATTATCTTAAAGAGGAGAAATATCAAATGAAGAAATAGGGTTGGGGGTGTGAGAGAAAGAGTGAAAGAGAGAGAGAAAGAGAGAGAGAGAGAGAGAGAGAGAGAGAGAGAGAGAGGATGGGAGAGGAGAGAAAAGGAAGGAGAGCAGAATGATTTTTTTCGGGTATCGGTGCCTTTACCCACCCCTAACTAGGTGGGGGGTGGCGACAATTTTATTGGCCTCTAACACATTTGACTCTTATCGACACTTATATTTAAGTGCCTGCTTCTTTTTTCTTTTACTTTTTTTTTTTTGCTTGAATTCTTGACACATCCGACGCGTATATATATTTCTTTGGTGCCTGCTTAAAGCGATGGTTAACAAGCCAGTCTCCTTATATTGGTCCGCTACTGAACTGAGTTCGATACATCCTGGGTCGTAAACAAACTGCTGCCCGTGGGGTTTTCTAAATGACCCGCCAAATTTCAGGATAAAATAACGTTAATTAAGCAAGATAGTTTTAAAAAACACGGAACGTTCATAAAATCAAAAGTTTTGCAATATTATGGAAGCAGCTCCGAATGCTTTTGCCGGTGTCATGAAGTCAACGAACCACACTGGATTGAGAGATGCCGAGCTCGCCTGATACTCTCCTATTGCTACTCGCTGGATTTGTCTTTACGTCTTGGAGCACAGCCTCGAAATCCACAACCTTGGAATCCTAACCCTAACTCTAATCCTGCCTACCTGAACTTTTCTGATCACCGAGGCTCTTACAACCAGACTGGAGAAATTTCTTCGACCATCTTGTTATTGTATTGTGATCAACTGTGTCTTCACCTTTGGCACAGCAAATATTTTTGGATGCTTTAGCAGTGTTATGGTGCCGTTAGAACCCGTAAAGCAGCTGACTTTGTACGTTCGTTGCGGTCCGGCTTTCAAATTATATACAGAATAAAGCAATGCATAACGTGTCAGCGCATCTACTACCGCAATATTACCAACTATATCGAGTATCTTTCGCCGCTTGAACTGCTTCGATCCCATGATATACGTGCAGCAAATTTGCATTTACGAAGGTATAGCAAAACTTTTGACTCATTCGAGTAAAAATAAGAAACGCTTGTTTTTCCCCCTCTCTGGGGAAAGATATTTTTCGTATCGTCAAATGAATAAATTTT
>CAUZXS010004365.1:22500-65000 GCA_963585895.1 Sepioteuthis lessoniana | reverse complement strand
ATATCGTTTTTTCTTCCTTGTTATATATATATATATATATATATATATATATATATATATATATATATATATATATATATATATTAAAGAAAGTTTATGTCGGCAGCCAGTTGTTATTAAGGCAAGTTTTATTAAAGACGGTGGGACACTGTTGGATTATTATTTTTTATAGTAATTTTTCGAATCTTCTAGTTGTTTTTCTTCCAGGTGGCAAAGAAATTGTCCCATATCTTCTGCCCAAGCGCTTTCGGCCATACTTTTGGTTGTCATCAGGGTCGGGTAGTTTGAGTTGATTGTTAAGTTTTAGTTTTATTGTTTTGATTATTTGTAGCGTTTTTTTTTTGGTTTTTTTTTCAACGTTTTCAGCGTTTTGTTTGAAAACGTTCAGTTTGAAAGGTTTTAATATATATATATTCTGTTGGATGAGTTTTTTTTTTTTTAGTAAGGTTGGTGGTTTTAATTATTAAGATATATATATATATATATATATATATATATATATATATATATATATATATATGTGTGTGTGTGTGTGTGTGTGTGTCGTAAGCAGATAACAATGCGATGATAGATTTATCCGACCCTCCACGAAGCCAGATTTGTTACATTTGTTCTACGGTCATTTTAATGTGTGCATAAATCAAGACCCAAGCGCAGCTGTCGCAAAAATGGTTGATTTTCTCAGCATTTCTCTTCAGAAGTGCCTCTGGCGCCAAGAGATTAAATAGCTCTGCTAACCTAGTAGTGCCCAGTAGAAGACCTCATTGAACAAGGTAATCAACTTAAAATGGTCTAATTGGCATGCGAACGCCAGATGAACCCGTCCCAGGCGCTGCGATGGCCATAGATGCAAATTAATAACCTCTAACGATCCAAAATATGAATAAGATGACTTTGTGCTTAAAACTGTTAACCTCCTAGCGTAGCATTCAAATTAGATGAGCTCGAATGTGCTCTTCAGGTCAACTTTACTCTAGCAAGCACATCAATAGACATGACAAACAAAAGACCTGTTGAAATTAACTACGTGCTTCAACGTCTACGCTAAATGTTCAGGGGTTGTTTTAATATCCTTCAAACATTTCTTAGGTTTAAATCTCGAATGTTTACCACGTTTTGTTATATAATTACGGAATGTTTTTTTTTATATTAATCATTTTTCGTTAATTATATTTTATCATTCAGTTTGGTTGGACTTTGAACTATTCGGCTTTTAGTTCAGGTGGGTACAGTTTACACTCGCACGCAGAGGATATGACAACCACAATTGTCATAATAAACCCCAGATAGGAAATGAGACTGGACTGTGAATGACGTCATGGCCGGAAGCAATGGGCTGAGAATTTGGAGATTTTGAAAAAGCCGTCAGTTGGGTCTCGGCTGTCGGCGAGTCGAGTTGATAGTTTACTGGGGACCAGTCTAGTTGGTTGTCGAATGGGAACCGGTCGAGTTGGTAGTCGACTTGGGCCATGTAGACGGACAGTTGAAGTTGAGTTCCGACCATGGTTTTAAGAAGTTTGGGTTTCGACCGTTGAGGCATACGGTTAAGTTTTTCGGGTCCGGATCAGCGAAGATGAAAGGAGATCTAAAACTCCACGAGATGTGCCGAGCGTTTGAGTTTTGTTAGCATAGTATGATCCGAAAGACTTTTAAGAATTGTGTCTCCCTCTCCTTGTGTCAAAGAATCGAACTCAAGAAGTTAAGAAGTTAATAAACGTTCGTACCTGAACAACAGTGAGTTCGCCTGTTAATGTGTTGTATTTGAATTTGTAGATGTGCCGTTGGATTGAGATATCATTGTGATTATGATATGATTATCGCTATGGATGTGAGTATACAACAGTTTTAAGTCTCCGTATAACTACTGATTGAGTAACCTAAAACTATCCATCCGAGCAAGGTGACCAACGCAATACATCTGATTGTTTGGTTTGGTTTGGTTTTATAGCATATCAACCATTGTAGGTTATTTAATGTCAAATTGTATTTATACATTTGTATTAAATATATGATTTGGTATGATTTGGTTTTATGGCATATCAACCATTGTTTGTTATTTAATGCCAATTCCTCTTTATACATATATATTAAACATATATGATTTGGTTGGGTTGGGTTTTATGACATATCAACCATTGTAGGTTATTTAATGCCAATTCCTCTTTATACATATATATTAAACATATATGATTTGGTTTGGTTGGGTTTTATGGCATATCAACCTTTGTAGGTTATTTAATGCCAATTCCTCTTGATACATATATATTAAATATGTATGATTTGGTTTGGTTGGGTTTTATGGCATATCAACCATTGTAGGTTATTTAATACCAAATCCTCTTTTTACATATTTATTATATATATATGATATGGTTTTGGTTGGGTTTTATGGCATATCATCCATTGTAGGGTTTTTTAATGCCAAGTCCATTTTTATACATATAAACAGTTATATTTCAAACAATTCAGTTTAGTATACAAAAATAGTTCCATTTCAACCAATTCAGCATAAGTACGCAGTTTAAATGTCAAAACAATTCTATTTCAAACAATCCAGTTTATTATAAGTACACAATTTTGTTCTATTTGACTCACAGATAGGACCCTATAAGTTTATTTAATGCCAAATCTTGTTTATACATATATATTAAATATTTATATAATTTGTAAACAAATTTTGTTGATAACATTTTAAAACGAGCCTGAGGTTATTTTTTTGTCCTAAGTTAAATGGTTTTTAGTATTGCTATGCAACAATAACAATTAACATTAGTCATTTGTTTGCACATACTTTAATAAATATACATATATGATTAGTAAGTGAATATAGGGTGGAACGATAAAATTGTCGTCCTAAAGACGGATGGCGGCGATCAGGCTGGCTTTGGTGTTGTGGGAGGTCATGTTGCTGATGTTCTTGATGTATGACAAAACGAAGTAGTCCAGCGGGTTCAGGTTGGGGGAGGAGGCGGTCAGTAAGAGAAGGGTACAAAGTCATAGCACTCATTCTGAAGCCAAGCCTGGGTCTCTTTGGACTTGTGGGCTGGCGCCGAGTCCTGCTACCACACCCAGGGTCTGCCACCAGCCACCTGATGGCATTAGGGGATCAGCACACTCTTCAGCATATCCAGTTACACTTTGGCGTTGACTTTCAAGCCGACTTCGAAGATGTGAGGTGGCATGATGTGGCCTTTCGCTCCACCACCTCCAAAGGGTCGAACCGTTGAACCGTCCGGATTTGCATTTTGAGGGTGCTGGCAATGGTCCTGTTGTCATAACTTGAATCGGTAGAGAGCGTGAGTTGTACAGCAGCGCATCTCAAATCTCGCTCGTTGAAGATTGTGTCACTTTCAGACATGATAGAAGGCTCCTTTCGCTCTTGGGATTTGTACACAACTGACCAACTAGTAGATGGTCTGCAAAAAAAAAAAAAAAAAAAAGAAAAAAGAGCAAAAAAAGAAAACCGGTTTTCATTAAACGGAAATGGAATGATGTCTTTTCTAGGGTGACAATTTTATCGTCCCACCCTATAGTTTGTAGGTAATTTCATTCTTAAATCAGTTAGAACTACTTTTTGCAAGCAAGTATTGATATTAATTCTACGTAGTTAAATAGTTTCAAGTATTGCCATTAACACTAATAATTCTATTCAAGATTAATCATTTATTTTCCCACAGAGAATTGCTTACAAGTATTTCTATTTAACACTAATTTATCTATTTAACCCTGTTCGTTCATTTGCACACAGTCAAATGGTTCTAAGTATTGCAATGTATCGCTAACAATTCAATTCCACAGTCATTTGTTTGCTCACTGTTAAATTTATATTTTATATTATAATTATATTATATTATGATATTTTATATTTATGTACAGAGATTTTTATTCATTTATTTATTTATTTTTTATTTTTATTTTTATTTTTATTTTTTCTGTGGGTTATAAAAAAGCGGGGGGAGGAAAAAGGATGAAATACATACCGGAGTGAACAAATAGCCGAAAAACGACGTCATTGTGGCCGAAAAGCAAGAGTAAAGTGGCCTCCTGATCTTTAAAGGAAAGATTTAGAAGTCATCAGAAGTGCTTACCTCTGATTGGCTGTTGCAAAATTATATACAGAGCCATTTCTGTGGTCATTTTTTTTCTTGTGTGGATGCGCAGGTTAGCTGCCGGGGTGGGAGTTGGAGTAAGATCAATGTCCACTGGGTCATTTGGGTGAGGGGGTCTGATGTTGCAAGACCCGAAACCCCCCATGAACCCAAAGGAAACATCACTGATCCATCCCGATCCATCAATGAAGATGTATGATATAAATTTAAAAAATGGTCAAAGAGTTCTATTTACTACAATTCCATTTAATATTAGTCATTTGTTTGCCCTTACTTTAAATGTTAAACAGCTTTATTTGACCCATAGATGAAACCCTACAAGATGCTACCACTCGGGGCCAGAGTGAGTCTGCAAGCAATCGTAATGATGAAATACTCCACATTCCCTGAAGTTCCAGCATTACTGGAGCTTCATCATCAGATCGTTTAGTGACATATCCAGGACATTCGTCGAGACTTACGCACTCTTTTATACTCAAACAAAAACAGCAACCACAGTGCTCGATATGCCAAACGCCCTGTACAATTAAATACGTTCTCCTTGAGTGTAAAGTTTTTAATGACACTAGAAATCGCTATTTCCACGCAAATACCATGAAGGACTTATGTGAGATCGTCCACTTGGATAATGTTTTGTCGTTCTTGAAAGAGGCCGGGTTGTACCAGAAAATATAGACTTGGTTACAATCCTGAAAACACAACAAAGTAATCAACAGAAAGCAAATTATTGCTGAATAGAATTATGCTTGTGTTGGTAGAAATAGTAGTGAGAAATAATAATAATAATAATAATAATAATAATAATAATAATAATAATAATAATAAAAACCACTATCATCACTAAATAAACTAATGTCACATAGAAATACTTGCAAATACTTACTCGTATGCGAGTCAATGAGTTGTATGGTTTTAGTATGGTATCATTAAATTATGTGTCTACATACGTGTAAACAGGCTTTGGCATTAAATAACCTATAGAGGTTGATATGCCATTAAACCCAACCAACCAACCAACCAACCAACCAGGACATTCGTGGTGGTGGGTGAAGGTGTCTTACCTCTCTGCAGAGATGCTGTCGTTGTCCCGTGTTAGACACTAGTATTTGATATATAAGATCCTCTTAAGACAAACTTGGTGTGATTTTTCTAGGGCTTTGGTGGGAGGACAACAGATAGTCCAAGTGATAGAATAAAATAAAAAAGAAAAGGCGGTTAAGACTTATAATACATAGACATTTGTTTTTTTTTTTGTTGTTTTATTTTATGGCGCTGCCTTTTCAGTACACCTCTTTATTACCATTACTCCCAGGTCTACTTTGGTCCGGTGTGTTAGTACCCATCAATAGAACTGTTGAAAAATCGTTCATATGCGATAGGAACATGTACTTCCCACCAAAAAAAAACAAAAGAAAAAAAGATTTTTAAGAAACAGCTACACAAAAAATGGTAATATGAACCGACAATTAATACAATTCCATAACCTCTTGGCATAAAATAAACCTAGACAGGTTGACTTGCCGTAAAAATCAATCAGTCAATCAATCTATTAATCTAATTTGCATTTGAATGTTAGTGAGGTCTGCATTCGAGCTGAATGTCATTTCTAATCATTTACCTTCACGATAGAGGCGCCTCTGGTGGTGTAATGGTTAGCAAGCTCGACTAGCAAACCTACACGAGTGAGTTCGAGTCTCATTGGGTGCCCCTTTCATATGGCCTTGTGCCACATCTAAGCAAAAAAAAAGCTTAGTAAATTTCCATTTACCTTCATGGTAGAATTGATATCACAATGACATGTTATTTAGAATTCTTCATTCCATAAATAGTTTAGTTTGGTTTGGTCTTATGGCACATCAACCATTGTTGGTTATTTAATGTCAAATCCATTTTTATACATATACACAGTTCTGTTTCAAACAATTCAGTTTAGCATAAGTACAGATTTTTGTTTACGCACTGTTAAATGTATAACAGTTTTATTTGAAACAATTCAGTTGAGCATAAATACAGTTTTTGTTTATGCACAGTTAAATGTAAAAACATTTCTATTTCAAGCAATTCAGTTTAGCATAAGTACAGTTTTTTGTTTACACACAGTTAAATGTAAAAACAGTTTTATTTGAAACAATTCAGTTTAGCATAAGTACAGTTTTTGTTTATGCACAGTTAAATGTAAAAACAGTTCTATTTTAAACTATTCACCTTAGCATAAGTACACTGTTTAGTTTTAGCTGACCCATAGATAGGGCCCAATCAAATGATACCATTCCTGGCCAGTGTTACCGAGGAGCGATGGCAATAAAGGGGTACTCTGAATTCCTCAAAGCTCCCGTATTATTGGAGCCAGGCCACCAGTTTAGTGTCATATCCTGAATACTCGTTAGGGGAGTCTTACTACACTGCAGAGATGCAGTCGGTGCCTTCTGCAGCCCCAGCCGACTGGGCTACAGGGCACTCGTTAGGGGAGTCTTACCCCTTTGCAGAGATGCAGTCAGTGTATTCAGCGGCTCCAGCTGACTGAGCAATCCATTGTAAATTGAAGCCTGAATATCACTATTTACCGTTGTCATAACGGACACCAACGTGTTCACGAATCGTCTAGTATTGCTCTAGAAATGCAATGGACATAAAAAAGAAAGGAATTGTTAAAGAAAGAGGTATGAAATAACCCTTGACGGGTTTACACACCGTTAAAATCAATCAATCGAGCAGATGCTTATTATATATAACGTTCGACACTATCCGCGGCTTCTGGCATCTGTTGTTTTTCTTTGAACATCGCTCCAGCGGATAACAAAGGACGACAGTACACGAGAAAAATAATAAATAAATAAGTAAATAATAAAAAGAACACAAAAATGTCTACCAAAAACAAAATCTCTTCTTTTTTTGACTCCAAGCTTTGATATAAAAAGCAGCATTCCTTAAAATGATCAAATACGCTGGTTATTTTCTCCTCACCCAACCTCTCGGCTATTTTATTTATTCATTTATTTTTTTCTTTGTAATAATTATTTGGCATCAAAAGTGACTTGATTGCACATCATTCTGAAGGAGACGAGAATTTGCGAGATTCGCGTTTGCCGGGTCAAGTTTCACAGCTTTCAATTTGATTAGCTTGCAATAATTTTCAGTCGCTCCCTATTGACCTAATCAAAGCGAAATGTAATGCATAGAAATTCGCAAATAAAAGGAAACAGAGAAAAATGTGTGGGGGAAGGATAAAAACAGGAACGTGTATTTGTTACACAGTCCGCATGAAACGAACTAAGCCTTTAATATCATAACACGAAGCTTTGGGTTATAAAAAACGTGTTGGGAAAGAAAGGAGGTGAAATATAATGGTCACTTTTATTATTCTCTACCTTAGTCTGGCATCTTGATTTATACTATACTTGGCAAGAATCTATCTATCTATCTATCTATCTGTCTATCTATCTATCTATCTATCTATCTAAGTCAGCTCATATCTATCTATCTATCTATCTATCTATCTATCTATCTATCTATTTCTCTCTCTCTCTCTCTCTCTCTCTCTAGATATATATATATATATATATCTCACAAACACAATCGTATACACAATTCATGCTTATATTTTACATGTTCTCTCTTTTAACGCCTTTTATTTCTTTGTTTTCGTTGTAAAAGGAAGAGAGATAGAGACTGTATGTACGCAGGTAAGAGAGAGAATATGGGTAGCAAGAAAAGGAAAGTGTGAGTAAGGAAAGAGAAAGAGAGGGAGAGAGAAAGATTGAGAGAGAGAGAGTGTGTGTGTGTGTGTGTGTGTGTGTGTGTGTGTGTTTAAGAGAGAGAGAGAGAAAAAAAAGAGAAAGAGAGAGTGTGTGTGAGAGAGAGAGAGAGACAGAGAGACAGAGAGAAAGAAAGAGAGAGAGACAGAGAGAGAGAGAGAGAGAGAGGGACAGAGACAGAGAGAGAAAGAGAGAGAGAGAGAGAAATAGAAAGAGAGAGTGTGTGAGAGAGAGAGAGAGACAGAGAGAAACAAAGAGAGAGACAGAGACAGAGAGAGAGAGACAGAGACAGAGAGAGAGAGACAGAGACAGAGAAAGAAAGAGAGAGAGAGAGAGAGAGAGAGAGAGAGAGAGAAAGAGAGTATTTTCTGTATGTCGGTCTAGATGAAGGGAATGAAAGACTATGATAGAAGGATTAGTTGTGCTTAATTGGAGGCTTTTCAACAGCTATCCTTTTATAATCACAGACAAAAAAAGACCAAAAAGAAAGAAAAACCCAAGAAAACAACAACAAAAAATAAATAAAACAAAAAAGAATAAAAACAAACAAACAAACAAACAAAAAACTCTCCACGTACCTAACTGTTAACTATGTTTTCCACACACACACACACACACACACGCACACACACACAGATGCCGAAAAATGTTTCAAACAAATGCATATTTTTATATATGTAATAGCCTTATTCTGTCAGTGACGCTTCTATTAATTCACGACCATTGACAATTCCTTCTTGTTTGATGTCTAATTCATTTTTATAGCAATGCGAGATGATCCGAGAACACGTTGGGTGCCCATTATAACAATAGTAAATGATTATATTCATGTTTTTTTTATATACATGAGAGTTGAGGATTATAATTAACAATTCATTGTTATTTCAATTCTATCAAGAACTTGCTCGGTCGACTGAGGCTGTATAATACGCTGACTGCACTTTTGCAGAAAGGTAAGACCCCTCCCCGCAACGAGTATCCTGGATATGACACTAAACAATCTGATGGTGAGATACCAGTAATGCTGGAGCTTTGGGGAATGCGGAGTACCCCTTCATTGCCATCGCTCCCAGGCCCACTCTGGCCCGGAATGGTAGCACCTGATAAGGGTCCTATCAATGGGTTAAATAAAACTAACCGCGGTTTCTTGAGCTTTCTGTTTTTGACATTTAAACTGCGTACTTATGCTCAACTGGATTGTTTAAAATAGAACTGTTTTGACATCTAAACTATATACTTATGCTAAACTGAATTATCTGAAATAAAACTTTTGACATTAACTCTGTGTATTGTCCAGTCGGCTTGGGGTGTAGAATACACCAACTGCTTCTCTGCAGAGGGGTAAGACCCCACCACCACCAACAAGTGTCATGGATATGACATTAAACAATCTGATGGTAAGGTTCCAGTAATGCTGGAGCTTCAAGAATGTGGAGTAGCATTTCATTGCCATCACTCCCGGGTCCATTCTAGCTCGGAATGGTAGCACCTGATAAGGGTCCAATGTATGGGTTAAATGGAACTAAACTGCATACTTATGCTAAACTGTATTGTTTGAATTAGAACTGTTTTACTAAACTGAATAGCTTGAAATAGAAATGTTTTTGATAATTAAACTGTGTACTTATGCTACACTGAATTGCTTGAAATTGAACTGTTTTTGACATTGAAACTGTACTTACACTTAACTGAATTGTTTAATATAGAACTGTTTTGACATTTATCTGTGTGTAAACAAAATCAATACTCAAACTAAACTGAATTATTTTAATTAGAACTGTTTGACAAAACTGAATAGCTTGAAATAGAAATGTTTTTGACAATTAAACCGAGTACGCCTGTTAAACTGAATTGTTTGAAATAGAACTGATTATTTGTATAAAAATAGATTTGGAATTAAATAACCTACAAAGGTTGAAATGCCATAAAACCTAAACAACCCAAACTCTATTAAGAACATTGATGATTAAAAATGATATTCAGCTCGAATGCAGACTCTACCCCGAAATTATCATTCAATTGCAAATTATATTGATTGATTGATTGGTTTTGATGCCGTTTAAAATCGATCAAACAATTTATCGATCAGTTAATCAGGAATCCTATTATCATATAGTTGTGTTCAAACAAATGAATATTGACAAACAGACAAAAAATGCATTGATTGTTTGGCTTTTATGGCATATCAACCTTTGTAGGTTATTTAACGCCAAATCCATTTTTATGCAAATAGTCAGTTCTATTTTAAACAATTCAGTTTGGCATGAGTACACAGTTTAATTGTAAAAACATTCCTATCTCAAACAATTCAGTTTAGTCAAACAGTTCTAATTCAGCTAATCCAGTTTAGTATAAGTACAGATTTTGTTTACACACAGTTAAATGTCAAAACAGTTTTATATTAAACAATTCAATTTAGTGTAAGTAAATTTTCAATATCAAAAACAGTTCCATTTCAAACAATTCAGTTTAGCATAAGCACGCCGTTTAAATGTAAGTACACAGTTTTATTGTCAAAAACAGTTCTATTTAAGCTATTCAGTTTAGTCCAACAGTTCTATTTCAAACAATTCAGTTTGGCATAAGTCACCTAGTGGTTAGAGTGTTCGCCAATGGTCCGGGAGACCTGGGTTCAATCCCAGGACACTCGTTGAGGTTGGATCTTACCTCTCTGCAGAGAAGCAGTCGGTGTATTCTACAGCCCCAGCCGATTTGGTAAAAAATGCAATGGATTATTGAAAATAGAGTAATAGATTGTTATTAAACATAATTAAATGAATCAAATTTCTGCAGCCTCGGGCTGTAGATTACACTGCATCTCTGCAGAGGGGTAGGACCCAACCAACCAGTGTCCTGGATATGACATTAAACCATTTGATAGTGAGATTCTGATCTTTGAGCTTTGGGGAATGTGGCGTACCCTTTCATTATCATTGCTCCCAGCCTAATACTGACCCAGAGTTGTAGTACTTGATAGGGTCCTACCAGTGGGTCAAATACAACAAATTAAGTCTGCAAACAGATTATTTATATTAAATCTTGATTGCTATATAACAATGCTTGGAACCAATTAATTATGTGTAAAGAAGATCTCAGGCGCGTTTAAAAATGTGTTTACAAATCATATATATTTTATGTATATGTATTAAAAGGATTTGGCATTAAATAACCGACAATGGTTGATATGCCATAAAATCCAACCAAACCTAATCATATATATTTAATATATGTATAAAAAGGATTTGGCATTAGATAACCTACAATGGTTGATATGCCACAAAACCCAACCAAATCAAATCATATATATGTAATATATATATAAAAAGGATTTGGCATTGAATAACCTACAATGGTTGATATGCCATAAAACCCAACAAAAACCAAATCATATATATTTAATATATGTATAAAAAGGATTTGGCATTAAATAACCTACAATGGTTGATATGCCTTAAAACCAAACCCAACCAAATCATATATATTTAACATAAGTGTATAAAAATGATTTGGTATTAAATAATCTTCAAGGGTTGATATGCCATAAAACCCAACCCAACCCCACCAAACCAAACCAAACCAAACCTTTCAATAACCCAGAAGGAAATGATATGCCCGTAAAATAAATTAGCTAAGCTAAACTAAAATAATTCATTTTAAATGTATATGTTCAAGAAATGAAAGGCAAGAAATCAGAACTTACGGGAGAGAGGTTAATCTCCGTGGTGTAGTGGCTAACGAATTGAACTGCGACTGCTTTGTAAGCGAGTTCGAACTCTAGTCATGCTACTAGGTTCACTTTCAAACTTATATCCTTGCGAAATGTATGAACCCTTTATCCCTCCTATGGTTCAAACAGAACCACAACTGTCTTTCTTCAAGGATGGCTTTGGCATAAAATAACCCATGAAGGTTGATATGTCATTAAGTAAAGAAACCAAACCATATCGTATCCATGACCGATGCCTTATATAATTGAACAACTACGTCAAGTTATCAAAGCAAAACAAAAGATATAACTTTCTATCCAACCTAATTGCATTTGATAGGAATACTTGAAACCATATAACTGTGCAAATTGTTTGCAAATTATTATTTAATTCCCATTGAGTTTTTCAATTCAACATTGGCTGATGGTCTTTCACTGGAATCTGAATATCAGAAAGTCTCCTTAGGTCTCCAGGACTTTTCTCGGTATTCTAACCGATCTTAATAATACTCTTGCCTGGGTGGTCTCCGCTTGTCCTCTTATTTCAAAATCTTCCAGTACCTGTACCGATCCGTTGGCGACTGTACTTAGTGCACCAATTACAATTTTTAGTTCTCTAGTAAGGTCTAGGTTCTTATCTCTCTTTTCGCTTTCTTTCCCTGTGATTAGCCGGGACAGCAAAGTCCGATATTTAGCAGTTTCTCTCTCTTCTTTTTTTTTTTTGACTATCACGAGGTCTGGTCGTCTAACCGAGAATAGATGATCAGTTGGTATTTCAGATTCCCTAAGAATTTTGTGCGTCTCATTTTCTTGGACGGATTCTTAGTCAAATTTAAATTTCTTGCATAATTACCAGGGGATTACCTTTCCCACCCAGTCGTGTCTAGTCTTATACTCTTTTTGCGCTAATTTAGAGCATTCGTATTTAATTTTCACCTTTATTTTCAGTTTCTTACAATCCTTCACCAGATTTTTACCCAGAACCTAACAAGAGGGAAGTTTGTGATTAGATGTATTCTATGTTTTTTTGCCGATGTTGGATGATATTTTAAAGTCATATTGATGCTACTCGTCGAAAGAGGTTCGCAGGTTCACAAAATGTAATTTTTTGTTTGGTTTGGCATATCAACTTTTATAGGTTATTTAATGCCAACGCTATTCTCCTAGAAGAACAATAATGGTACTATTTAACCCATAGCTGGAAGGATAAGGGGGTTAATACCTTTCCCAAGGATATTTGCCCGAAAGTGAACGTAATAGCGCGACTGGAGTACGAACTCGAGTAGTACGATTCTGCAGTCCATCGCTTTAACCATTACACTACGAGGACACCCCCACAATTTTTTTTTTTTTTTTTTTTTTTTTTTTTTTTTCCTATTGGCTGAGAATGCTATGTACCTTGTCAATGAGTTTATATATCCTTTTCTTGATCATACTTTGTGCTCCCACTATTACTGGCACCGTGGTACTTTTAACGTGTCCCATTTTTTTAAATTTCTATTTCAAGGTTTTTGTATTTACTTATTTTTATATATTTTTTGATTGATGTCATAATCTTTTGGCACTTTGCCCAATCGGCTGGGGTTGTAGAATACACCGATTGCTTCTCTGCAGAGGGGTAAGACCCCACAACGGGTGTCATATCCATGACACTAAACAATCTGACGGTGAGGTTCAATTAATACTGGAGCTTTGGGGAATGCGGAGTACCCCTTTATTGCCATCGCTCCCAGGTTCACTCAGGCTTGGACTGGTAACACCTGATAAAGGTCTTATATATGGGTTAAATACAACTAAACCATGGTTTCTTGAGTTTTCTGTTTTTTGCATTTAAACTGTGTATTAATGTTAAACTGAATTGTTTAAAATAGAACTGTTTTGACATTTGAACTGCGTTGCTCAAAATAGAACGTTTTTGACATCTAAAATATGTACTTATGCTAAACTGAATTATCTTAAATAAAACTGTTTTGACATTAACTCTGTGTATTGCCTAGTCGGCTGGGGCTGTAAAATACACCGACAGCTTCTCTGCAGAGGGGTAAGACCCCCCCCCCAATAAGTGGCATGGATATGACATTAAACAATCTGATGGTGATTTGACAATTAAACTGTGTACTTATATCTAAACGGCGTACTTATGCTAAAGTGAATTGATTGAAATTGAACTGTTTTTGACATTGAAACTGTACTTACACTTAACTGAATTGTTTAATATAGAACGATTTTGACATTTCATTGTGTGTAAACAAAATATGTACTTATGCTAAACTGAATTAGCTGAATTAGAACTGTTTGACTAAACTGAATTGCTTGAAATAGAAATGTTTTTGACAATGGAACTGTGTACTCATGCTAAACTGAATTGTTTGAAATAGAACTATTCGCATAAAAATTGATTAGGCGTTAAATAACCTACAAAGGTTGATATGTCACAAAAACAAACCAACCAACCAACCAACCTTCTGGCGAAAACAACCACAAAGCACCCCATCACGAAAATTATACAAGTTAGACGAACCAGGCACGCAGGACACTGCTGGAGGAGCAGAAACGAGCCCATAAGTGATGTACTCCTATGGACCCCCCCCACATATGGCCGAGCAAAAGCAGGACGACCAACTCGAACATACATACAGCAGCTATGTGAAGATACGGGATGTAGTCCAGAAGGCGATGAACGATAGGGAAAAGTGGCGCGAGAGGGTCAGGGATATCCGTGTGGGCGGCAAGACATGATGATGATGATAATAACTTTAGAAATCATGGTTTTCTTTTAGAGGCCTTGACCACTATTTGTTTGTCGCTGCCTCCCACCAAACACGACTTGGAGGTGCCCGTGGTGTAATGGTTATCGTCGTAGGAAATGGACACGGCGACACGAGTTCAACTCCTGGACGAGACTGATTGCATTTCACATAGCACTAATACTCTTGGGAAAAGTATGAATTCAATTATTCTCCCTCCAGCCATGGATAAATAGTAGGGCAGACTAGGTTCTTCAGCCTTGGTGGGGCAACTAGTCTAGGAGAAGAAAAACTCTGAATTCAAACCTGTTAAACTCCGCTTAAAAATTGACCTTGTGTCATATCCTGCCCGAGCGGAGGGGTTGGTAAATAGGACCAGACACGACTTGACACATGGTCAAAAGCCCGAAGGCCGATTAAAGTGGGGATAAAGGGAAGGGGAAGGTCGAGAACGAGTCGACCTCGAACTCTGCTGCTCATCGGCTCACTTAGTGCAATGTGAGCCTGATGAGGCAAGCAGTTTCACGAACCCAAATGTGGGTCCGGGCACGTATGCCGGGTTATGGCTTGAACTAGACTGCAAGGTCTAGTGCCATACATAGGTTTCGAGAATGTCCGCGGGGACCTCTGCTTGTAAGCAATTCTCTGTGGGAAAATAAATGATTAATAAAATAGAATTATTAGTGTTAGATGCCAATACTTGAAACCAATCAAGTACGTAGAATTAATATCAATACTTGCTTGCAAAAGTAGTTCTAACTGATTTAAGAATGAAATTACCTACAAACTATTCACTTACTAATCATATATGTATATTTATTAAAGTATGTGCAAACAAATGACTAATGTTAATTGTTACTGTTGCATAGCAATACTAAAAACCATTTAACTTAGGACAAAAAAATAACCTCAGGCTCGTTTTAAAATGTTATCAACAAAATTTGTTTACAAATTATATAAGTATTTAATATATATGTATAAACAAGATTTGGCATTAAATAAACTTATAGAGTCCTATCTGTGAGTCAAATAGAACAAAATTGTGTACTTATAATAAACTGGATTGTTTGAAATAGAATTGTTTTGACATTTAAACTGCGTACTTATGCTAAACTGAATTGGTTGAAATAGAACTGTTTTGACATTTAAACTGCGTAGTTATGCTAAACTGATTTCGAGAAAGTCCCACTATATCTTTTTTATGGCTCTATATTTATTAATCCGATTGGATAGCGAAGTTTCAGAGAAAAATTCTTTCTTTGGCTTCTGTTATTGATTTAAGTTGATGTTCACATCATTTTACGTAGTTCAATATTCCAAAGTATTCAAATTTTTTCATATGAATATAATTCATTATTATTATTATTATTATTATTATTATTATTTACTCATGAGAGTTTTTACATCAGTGTAAGCTGATGTTCTTTCACTGGAGATTGAGTGACAGCAAGTCTCCTCAAGTCTCCAGGACTCTTCTCAGTATTCTGACAGTTTTTAATAATGCAGTTGTTTGAATGGTCTCCACTCGGCCGCCAATTTCCAAATCTTCCAGGCCCTTTAATAATCCTTTAGTTACCGTGCCAAAAGTACCAATCGCAATTGGTATAATTGTCACCTTCATGTTCCATAATTTTTTCAATTCTCTAGCAAAGTCAAGGTACTTATCTCTCTTTTCACATTCTTTTAGTTTTATTCTGTGGTCCGCCGGAATCCTTGCAAGTTTTTCACACCTGCGTTAACTGACGGTCTATCACTGGAGTTTGAGTGACAGCAAGTTTCCTCAAGACTCCAGGACTCTTCTCAGTATTCTGGCCAATCTTAATAATGCGGTAGGATGGGTGGTTTCCGCTCGTCCTCCGATTTACAAATCTTCCAGCCCTCTTAACAAGCTTTTGGGATCCTTCTAAACGTACCAGTTACAATTTGTCTCACCATCATCTTCATGTTTCATAGTTTTTTTGTTTTTTTTTAGTTCTATGAGTACTTGTCTCTCTTTTCGTTTTCTTTGATTTTCACTATTACTTTCGCCGGGGCGGCAAAGTTCACAATTCGGCAGGTTCTTTTTTTTTCTTTTTTTTTTTTTTTTTAATAATCAGTTGGTCTGGTCCTCTAGCCCGGGATAACGTAATCTGTTTGCATCTCAAAATCTCAGAGAATTTTGAGCATTTCATTCTCTTGAACGGATTCTAATTTGTACATTTGGTAATAGGGTCAAATTTCAATTTTTTGCGCAATTCCCAGTGCATTAGAGGTACCACCCAGTCATGTCTAGTCTTATACTGTTTTTGTGCTATTTTGCATTCAATTATTTTGTGATTAATCATTTCATCTCAATCCCCACATAACCTACTTTTGCTATTCTGTTGCGTCTTGTCTATTTTCGCTTTTACGAGAATCATTCAATAAGTTTCCACACTTTTTTCGTGTGGGCACTTTTATTGATAGTACACCCATGAAACTCTAGTCCCCTTCGAAGTAATCTCCTCCAGCTGCAATGCACTTGTTGTAGCATTCCAACAACTTCTGGACGGCCCCATGGAAGTCCTCTTGTGTGAGCGTGTCAATGACCTTCGTCAAAGCCTCTTTCATCTCCTCAATTGTCTCATAACGACAGCCTTTGAGCATAGGGAATAAGCAAAAGTCACAGGGAGCAAGGTCTGGACAATAGGGAGGCTGAGGAACTCTCTTGATGCCCATCTTGGACAAATAGTCTGTGACAAAGATGGAGTTGTGGACAGGTGCATTGTCCTGATGGAAATGCCACTGTATATAAGAGAGATTTTCTCTGGTGCCAAATTAGAGCTTGTGTTACCAAAACAAAATAGACCAAACCCAAATATAAGAGACTTCTTCCGGTCCTGGCAACTCTCTTATATCCGGGTTATACTGGATATTTATATATTTTTTTAAAAGGTGTCAATTTTTGTAATAGACCATTTGCATTAGAAATAATGAATTATTTTGATTTTTAAGTTACATTGTGAATATATCGTCTATTACAGATAGCGTTTTATGAATCAACATGTTTAAAATCTAAAATCTCCCCCTCAAAAAAAAAAAAAAAAAAAAATTAAAGCCTCGCAATACAACTTCGAATTTCGTCTGTTTGTTGGCACAATCTTTTGGCATATACCAAGTTGTGATAAACTGATTTATTTTAACGGAATCCCAAACCATCTAGGGTTATTTTATGCCTAGAGGTTAGAGAATCGCGTTCATTGTACTTTAATATTTATATTTTTAAGAGTTTTTTTCTTTGCTCGCTGTCCTAATGCATACAAATAATTTTTAAACAGATCTATTTGACCCAGGTACTACCACTGCGAGTCCGGGTAGATATGGGAGTAATGGCAATACCAGGGTATTCCACAATCTCCAGGTTTCAAAAATTGGAACCTCACCGTCAGATGCAGAACATCAAGAAGTGGAGTATTACCCCCTCTGCAAAGGATACAGTCAGCATATTCGTAGCCTCACCAACAGAGCTGACAAGATCTTGAGTTGCTTGTTTTTTATAAGCATTTTCAAGATAGCATTTTAAAATCTTTTGTAGAAGAGTCGCACCACTAAAGGAAAATGAGTTTTAAAAAACCACCCCCACCGGTCAGTAATTCTGTCAACCACATCTTCACTCTTAATTAAATTTATTTCGGACGTTCTTGTTAAAGATGAATCTTCTTACGCTTTCAAGTCGTGTTCATGACAAGGAGTCAGCAATTCGCTTTTTTACAAACCCATGGAATTATTCAGTATCAGCGTCTTTGTCGTAAGTCATGAAAAGCACCTCTCAACGTCTTCGGATAGATAGAGATGTGGTTATTTTCCCTAAGGTAAGTTGAGCCGCACGTCATCGATTTATTTGGGTTAGGGTTAGGATTAGGGTGATAATTGATTACACTCGCCAAACTGTTAACCATACGACCTATTTTGTCAAACCGGGGTGTGGGGCTCGCATTCAAACCATTGAATCTTTCTGGCATCTGTACAAAATGCAGAATCAACGCCACTGTAGAGCACATCGCGGAAAACGATCTTTTTATGCAAATAGTCAATGACATGAATGAATTCTATTCTCTTCAGTAACTAATAAAACGTTTCTTTTTTCTTTCGCTAAAATCCCCATTTAGTCTGATTTTGGGGGTGGCGGGGGTATTTTTTTTGTGGGCACTTCTAAAAAAGATCCATTTTTTTTTCATAATATTATTCACTAATAAAAGAAAAATAAGTTAGGAATCATGAAAATTGAATTGGTGGCAGATGGCATAATAAAAATTCATTTTGGTGTCTGCACTTTGACGCCAACTCTGATTGTTTACTTTTGTTTTTGAATGTTTGTTGTTGTATTTGGGAGGGGGTTACTAACATCCAGGTTCTGCAAAATGCATATTTTTTTCCATTTATCACATTAAAATGCACGTTGATATTACTCTTTTTTTTCTTTTTTTTACTACATTCTTCATAAACCTTTTGTTGTTGTTGTTGTTGTTGTTGTTGTTGTTGTTGTTGTTGTTGTTGTTCTTCTTCTTCTTCTTCTTCTTCTTCTTATTATTATTATTATTATTATTATTATTATTATTATTATTATTCCACCCAGAAGGGAATTAACAATCTTTTGTCAAAGTCTTTATAGCGTTCGTAAAGTATCTATTTCAACCCCGCCTTTTAACTGTCTCTCTTTATTTCGACACGCGCAGTCCCGCCCAGCCACTTTTTCAAGCCACGACAAGGGGACGCCCCACCTCATCTTTCTTTGCCAGTCCCTCACCAGACCAGTTTGTCCCCACCTCTGACAAATAATTTGTCTCCTTTAATTTCCAATGTGATTGCTAGTGACTGAAGTTTGCCGTTCGCCCCTCGCTTGCCCGTTGCTGTCTCACTAACGTGTGGTATAAAAGTGACAAGAAAGATGGGTGGAGGTGCGACGGTACGACGGACGGTGATGGCAGGTCTGTGTGTGTGTGTGTGTGTGTGTGTGTGTGTGTGTTCTTAATACGTATATAGGTTTGCAAATAGTAATTCAAGTTTACATGTATCTCTTAATAGATATGCATTACCGATAGTGGCGGAAGATTTGTGTGCTAAAAAGAGTTAGCTGAATATACTTAGAGAGTAACATAAATCTATCTGATTATGTAGGAATATGTATCCTTGTAAAAGTTTAGAAACCCCATCCAAAACCCCTGAAAATAAGTTCTATTTTGGCCTAATGAGTAGAGTGTTCATCAATGGTCCGGGAGACCGTGGTTCAATCCCAAGTTGAGTCATACCAAAGACTCAAAAAATGGTACTAAATGCCTCTGGTACTTTAGTCTCTGGAATAACTCGACCTTGGTGGCCAAATGAGTAGAGTGTTCGCCAATGGTCCTAAAGACCGGGGTTCAATTCTAGGTCGAGTTATACCAAAGACTCAAAAAATGGTACTCAATGACGCTTTGCTTAACACTCAGCATTATAAGGTAAGGATCAAGGATAAAGTGGAGCAATCCAGGGAAAGGAGGAGCGCCATCCCCTACACCTTGGTGTAGTAGCTATTGAAAAAGGAGACTTCGGGTTACCCTCAACTAAGGTCGCCATCTTTATTTACTTATATCGATTATAAAAACTTGCAAGATAAGAAAAAATATTTATATGGAAAGTATTTATAGTTTTTGTAATCATTGCCTTGATTCAAGAAGGTGTGAATTTTGCACAGATCATCACTGACATTTTGTGTCGAAATAAGTATATTTTTAATTACTTTTTAGCCGTAGGTTTTTGTTTGTTGTTAACGAGGAAGATGGTGTAACGTGCGTGTGTGTACGTTGTGTTGTTTCCTCGCTAAGTTTGTAAGGTAATAAAGGAAGGATGAAGAAGTAAGATGCCGATAGTCGAAATGTTTTTAGGAATAGTTTTTATTTGCAGCATGGAATATTGGGTTTGCTTTTTGTGCTGCAAGTCTCGTGGGAAAGATTGTGGATATAGAGACGAAATGGAGTAATGAGAAAGTTGATAAAGGCAGCGCGTATCGTCGGACGTGCGAGGGATTGTGTTCGCTGTTGTTTAGCGAAAGCCATGTTGCCGTTGGAGGAAATGAACTTTGGAGTCACCGTGAGTTTTGTGCGTCTGGTGGAGAGGCGTGCCTTGTCGCCATTAAAGTGGCCCAGAAGTGAAATGAGAGCTAGGTGTCGAGATCGGAAATAAGGCATCGCATCGACATAGCCAATTTTGGGGGTGACATAAAGTTGTTCCTGTGGTGGTGTATTGAATGTATCTAATTCATATTCAACTGGGATTCCTTGGTCTAAGAGAAATATAGACGCAAGGAATCCATGAATTAGAAAGGTTCCCTCATGTGTCCATGCTGCTGCTGCTGCTGCTATTGAAGAACGGCACTGGCCGTCGTTGTTCAGCCAAAGAGACTGGGTTTGGCAGCTTACCCAATTTCTGCTGCCCGTAAAGGAGGCCCCGGAGTGAATAGGATAGGTCATCCTGATTGGGTGAAATTATGCGTCGATTTAAATTGCGCGCCAAACCAAAATACCTTCTGCTACATCTTCTTTCCGATGATCTATGATTTTCTTTGTTAAAATATTTCTTTTTCCTATTCATGAAAACGCTTTTTTGGTAGTGATAGAAGATTTGTACATGAGATAGAGTTAACAGAATGTCATTAAGGAGAGACATGATGTGTAGATGGTTACCTGGTGCCTTCAATAAGTTTCCAGACTTTTTTGTACAGGCATTTAAAATTGTCGTAAACTCTTGAACATTCACTATGTTATTACTATACATCTTATCAGATGACAGATTGATTTTTTATGATTTCAGGTTACAGCAGCAAATGGAATACACCCTATTAAAGCCTGATTGTCACAGCTGGTGACTTTCAAAAATGCAATCTGACACTTTAGAAGAACGATATGTAATTAAATTCTGTTTTAAACTTGGAAAAAAGGCCACAGAAACGTATGGAATGCTTCAGACTGCTTTTCGACCACCTTGCATGAATCGAGCATCAGTTTTTCAGTGGCATAAGAGATTCAAGGAAGACACGGAGTCTATGAGGGATGATGTGAGGTGTGGGAAGGGTAAGGAAGTCAATACACCAGAGTTGATTGGTCAAAAGGTTAGGGTTAGGCTTAGGGTTACTATGTTGAGGTTTTAAGGAAGTTCAGGAAGAGATTCGGTCGGAAGAGGCCAGCACTCTTCAAATCGGGTCAGTGGCATTTCCAGCAGGACAATGCACCAGTCCATAATTCCATCCTTGTCACAGACTATTTGTCCAAGATGGGCATCAAGACAGATCCTCACCGTCTCTATAGTCGAGAACTTGCTTCTTGTGACTTTTGCTTATTTCCTAAGCTCAGAGGCTGTCGTTATGAGACAATTGAGGAGATGAAAGAGGCTGTGACGAAGGTGACTGACACGCTCACACAAGAGGACTTCCATGGGGCCTTCCAGACGTTGTTGGAACGGTACAAGTGCATTGCAGCCAGAGGAGATTACTTCGAAGGGGACTAGAGTTTCATGTGTGTACTATCAATAAAAGTGCCCATACGATAAAAGTCTGGAAACGTATTTAATGATCATCGTATATATATATAGTTTGGTTTCTTTGTTTAGTGTCATACTAAACTTTGTGGGTTTTTAATGCCAAATCCATTCTTGTAGAAAAACAGAAGAGATATTATTTGACCCATTGCTGGGAGGATAAAGGGGTTCTTACATTTTCTTAAAGGTATTAGTTCGAAAGTGAACGTAATGAAGCGACTGGAATTCGAACTTGCTTACTACAAATCCGTAGTCCAGTACTTGAACCACTACGCTACGGGGACTCCCTGAGTTCCGGTTGTAACTGCATGATTTCTTATATAAAGAATTTGGATGCGTAAGAAATGATATTTGGCACATATGCGAACAGAATTAGAAATTACTTTATTCTCTTAGAACCTTTTAAAGTGTATTACTCTAAAAGGTTCGCATAATCAAAGATAACAGATAATTTAAGTCTATTACATTTTTTAATTGAATTTCTCCGGTTGAAAGGCATATTAATAAAATCCAAATGCTTTTCTCCAAAACCATATATTATTAGAGTATTACAAAAAGGTTTTTTTTATATCTACAGTGTAACATAGAAATCAAATTATCATATTACTACTAATGGTGGGTGTCTGTTGCTTTTTGTGATTACGAAGTGGGGAGGGTTCACCCCTCTGCAGAAAAGCAGTTGGTGTATTCTACAGCGCCAGCCGACTGGGCAAAGGTTATACGGACACAGATCTGAAACATTTAATCACATAATATACTAAGGCGGCAAAATTACGCAAATGAAATACAAGGGTAAGTTTGACTGGTTAGGTGAGGTGATCCACTGGGAACTGAACAAGAGATAGAAGTTTGACCATTGTAACAAATGTACAAATCAGAACCTGTCCTATAAAATAAGCCCCATAACTTCCTCTGGAGCTTTGAGATACAAACGGAATATCAAAGCCCAAGCCAAAACACACTTAGTACATAACGATAAGAAAAGAAGCTTTTCCAGCAAACCATAGAATGGATTAGTTTGGTTTGGTTTTATGGCATATCAACCATTGTAGGCTATTTAATGCCAAATCCGGTTTATTCATATATTTTAAAGATATGATTTGCAAACATAAGTTAAAAAAGTTGAATAGTTCCATGTATTTCTATATATCCCAAACAATCCAATTAAACATCAGTCATTTATTTACACACAGTTAAATGAACAAACAGTTTAATTTCTAACAATTCAATTTACCATAAATCAACAAATTTAAATGCTGTCAACAATTGCTATGTATCCCAAACAATTTGATTAAACATCAGTCATTTACTTACACACAGTTGAGTTATCAAACAGTTCTATTTCTAACAATTCAGTTAAGCTTAAGTCATTTGTTTGCACTGAGGTTCAATGTCAAACAGTTTACTTTGACCTATAGATAGGACCCTCTCAGGTGCTACCACTCCGGGCCAGTGTACCACGGAGTGATGGCATTGATGGGGTACTCCGCAAACAATAGAATGAAAATAAAAGAAAAAGGAAAGGGTACATAATAACTTGGATCTTGCAAGAAAGTTGAAAAAACCCTGAGAAACATGAGGGTGAGGGTGATATAGATTTCAGTCGTAGAACTTGGAACGGTTGGCAAAAGGCTTGGAATAAAGACTAGCAGACCGGGTGATTAGAGGAAGAATCCAGAATTTTGCACTTTTAACATACGCAAGAATATTTAGAATTGTCCAAGAGGTTGAAGGAGACTTATTGTCACTCAGAATTCAGTGAGAATCCATCAGTTAAAACAGGTGTGAAAAACTTACATATAATAATAATAATAATAATTGAAAAACAGAATCTCTCCTAATAGAAGCACAAAACAACGCCGTGAGAACCAATCATATCAAAGCGAGAATAGATAAGACGCAAAAAAAAATAGCAAATGTAGGCTATGCAGTGACAGAAATGAAACCATCAATCACATAATAAGCGAATCCAGCAAATTAGCAAAGAAGGAGTATAAAACTAGACACGACTGGGTCGGCAAGGTGATCAGCTGGGAGATGTGCAAGAAAATAAAATTTGACCATACGAACAAATGGTATATGCACAACCCAGCAGCTGCCCTAAAAAATGACACACATAAACTCCTATGGGACTTTGACATATAAACTGATCACCTAATCTCGGCTAGAAGATCAGATCTTAAAGTAATCAACAAAAAAAAAAAAAAAAAAGAGAACTTGCAAACTTGTGGACATTGTTGTACCAGCTGACCACAAAATAAAACTGAAGGAAAGTGAAAAGAAGGATAAGTACCTCGACCTAGCTAGGGAATTGAAAAAACCATGGAACATGAAGGTGATTGAGATACCAATTGCGGTTGGTGCATATTGGAACAATCCCCAAAGGACTGGTAAAGGGACTAGAAGACTTGGAAATAAGAGGAAAAGTGGGCACCATCCAGACTACAGCTTTATTAAGATTGGCCAGAATACTGACCAGAGTCCTGGAGACTTGAGGAAACTTGCTGTCGCTCAAACTCCGGTGAAAAACTATCAACTAACGCTGGTGTAAAAAAAACTCTCAAAGGAGTAAATAGTAGTCGTAGTTGTACACTTTACCGTCCCAGCGGATCATAGCGTGAAAATCAAAGAAAATGGAAAGAGAGACCAATAATTAGACGTTGCCAGACAATTAAAAAAGCTATGGAACACGAAGGAGTCGGCGATACCAATTGTAATTGGTGCGCTCGGAACAATCCCAAAAGCTTGGTAAAGAGGCTGGAAGTTGGTTCTCTGAGGACGAGTAGAGACCATATTCACTACAGCATTATTAAGATTGACCAGAATACTGAGAAGAGTTCTGGAGACTAAAAGAGACTTGCTGTCACTCAAACTCCACGGAAAGACTATCAGCTACCGCTGATGTGAATAACTATCAAAAGGAATATAATATTATTAAGTAAAGTTAGCGACCGTAGTTGAGGACAACCCGAAGGATCCCTTTTCAATAGCTACTATATCGAGGTGAAGAGAAGGGCACTACTCCTTTCCCTGGATTGCTCCATTTTACCCTTGATACGTACCTATTATTGGTAAGTGTTTAAAAAAGTGGTATCAAGTACCATTTTTAAAGTCTTTGGTATGACTCGACCAGGGATTGAACCTCGGTCTCCTGGGCCATTGACGAACACTCTACCTATTAGACCAATAAGAAAATAACAGTATGGATATTACATGCGACAAACTAGCGATATTGCATCCGGGAAGACATGGATAAGAAAGGGATATCTAAAGAGAAGTGCCGAATCTCAATTGCATCTCAAAACAACGCCATGAAGACCGATTGTGCTAAAGCGATTATCCCTAAGACATAACAGAATAGGTGACGTGGAGGTTACGTGAAGAACAAGATGAAACTGTTAATCAGATTGTAAGTGAATACAGCAAGCTGGAATAAAAGGATTTCAAAAGTAAGCACGACTGGGTAGGATATATGATCCACTAGGAATTGTGCAAGATACTAAATTTTGACCATACGACTAAATGGTAAATGAACAAATCAGAATCTTTGCCAGAAAATGAGACTCGGAAAATTATCTGGGATTTTGATTGGTTGGTTGGTTGGTTGGTTGGTTTTATGGCGTATGAACCCTTTTCGGGTCATCTAACGCCAAATTAAGTCATTTTGATTGGCTTTGGATTCATGGCATATCAACCATTGTAAGTTATTTAATGCCAAATCCATTTTTATACATATCTTTTAGTATGCGACCATTGTCGAGGACGACCCGAAGGCTCCATTTTAATAGCTACTACACCAATGTGTATGGGAGGGTGGTACTCCTTTCCCTGGATTGCTCCACTACCCTTGATATTTACCTTATAATGCTGAGTGTTAAGCAAAGTGGCATCAAGTACCATATGTGAGTCTTTGGTATGATTAAACCTTGGTCTCCCAGGCCATTGGTAAACACTCTACCCTCTAGACCAATGGACTGGTTTGTATAAACAGTTCAATTTCAAACAATTCAGTTTAGCATAAGTACACTGTTTAGTTCTATTTGACCCATAGATAGGCGCTACCCTATCAGGGGCTGCCACTTCGGGCCAGAGTGGACCTGGGAATAATGGCAATGAGGGCGTACTCAGCATCGCCTAAAGCCCCAGCATCACTGGAGCCTCACCATCAGATTATTTAGGTGCCCGTGGTGTAGTCGTTATCGCCGTAGGAAGTGAACACGGCGATACGAGTTCAAATCCTGGACGAGACTGATTGCATTTCACATAGCACTAATACCCTTGGGAAAGGTATGAATTCAATAATTCTCCCTCCAGCTATGGGTAAATAGTAGGACAGACTAGGTTCTTCAGCCATGGTTAGGCAACTAGTCTAGGAGAAGGAAAACTCTGAATTCAAACCTGTTAAACTCCGCTTAAAAATTGACCTTGTGTCATATCCTGCCCGAGCGGAGGGGTTGGTAAATAGTACCATCAGATTATTTAGTGTCATATCCCGGACACTCGTTGTGGAGGACAGTCTTACCCATCTGCAGAGATGCAGTTGGTGTACTCTTCAGCCCCAGCCGACTGGGCCATGGGATTTTGAGGTACAAACAGATCACAAAAGTCCAGTCAGAAGACCAGATAGAGAGCTATTTAAAGAATATATATATATATATATATATATAGAGAGAGAGAGAGAGAGAGAGAGAGAGGACGTGCTCTCTTGTGGATTTTCTCGTTCTGGCCGAACAGAGCGTGAAAATCAAAGACAGTACAAGATCAAACAAACACTTCGACCATGCCAGAGAACTAAAATGCTGTACTACCTGAGAGTAACGGTGATGCCAATTCTAAATAGCGCACTTGGAACGGTCCCCAAAGGCTTGGAAAGAGGACTGGAAGATTTGGAAATCAGAGGAAGAATTGAAACTATCCAAACTACTGCATTGTTAAGATCGGCCAGAATACTCAGAAAAGTCCTGGAGACCTGAGAAGACCTGTTGTCACTCTGCCTCATGTGAAAGACCACTCGTTAAAACTGGAGTGAAAACTCACAAGGAATGAAAAAATGATAATAATAATAATTAGTTGTAAACAATGCAAAAGAATTGTTATATAATTAAGGTAATGATTAATTATATTAATCATCATTCGTTAATTATATTTTATTATTTAGTTTGGTAAGGCTTTAAACTACTCATTATCTCTGGTTCGGGTGTCGTAGGCATGCTGGCCCGGAAAGGATATGAAAATAATCATCTGTCATAATAAACTTCCAGGCAGAAAATGTGGCTGGACGCGCAGTTGGAGTGAATCAAGTGGGTGGATGACGTCGTACTTGGAAGAAATGGTCCCGAGAATTTGAGGATTTTGGAAAGACGAGAGTTGAAGTTTGACCGTCGAAGCGGGTGGTTGAGTTTTTCAGATCTGATGAAATCAGATCAGTTCGGGTCTCGACTGGCAGAATGAGTTGAGATCTTAAACACTACAAAGATGCGCTGTGGTTGGGAGTTTGTCAGCATAGGCTTTTATTAATTGTCTCTCTCCTCGTGTCGTCAAGGGCTGAAGGCAGAAGAAAATAAAACCGTTCGTATCAGAAACGACAGAGTTCGCCTGTATTATTATTGCTATTGATTGCATGGTTATACAACAATATACAATAAAAATATAGTAATAGAAATTACAAAAAAAAGGGAAGTAAAATGCTCATAATGGAAAGTGGAAAAAGACAAAGAACAAAAGGAATAGAACTAGCAATTCAAGAAAGAATCAGAATGCTTGGAGAAAAGGAAAATTACGTGGTGCATTCAATAAGTTTCCAGACTTTTTTGTACAGGCATTTAAAATTGCGTAGACTCTTGAAAATTCAGTATGTTATTGCTATACATCTTATGAGATGACTGACTAATTTTTATGATTTCAGCTTCAAATGAACAGCTTCAGCAGAAATTGGAATACGCCCTACAAAAGACTGATTGTCTCAGCTGGTGACTTTCAAAAATGCAATCAGGACATGAGGACACTTTAAAAGAACGATATGCAATAAAATTCTGTTTTAAACTTGGAAAAAAGGCCACAGAAACATATGGAAAGCTTCAGACTGCTTTTCGACCATTTTGCATGAATCGAGCATCAGTTTTTCAGTGGCATAAGAGATTCAAGGAAGGCACGGAGTCTGTGAGAGATGATGAGAGGTGTGGGAGGAGTAAAGAAGTCAGTATACCAGAGTTGATTGGCCAAAGGTTTAGGGTTAGAGTTACTATGTTGAGGTTTTAAGGGAGTTCTGGAAGAGATTCCTTGGGAAAAGGCCAGCACTCTTCAAATCGGGTCAGTGGCATTTCCAGCAGGACAATGCACCAGTCCATAATTCCATCCTTGTCACAGAGTATTTGACCAAGATGGGCATCAAGAAAATTCCTTAGCCTCCCTATAGTCCAGACCTTGCTCCCTGTGACTTTTGCTTATTCCCTAAGCTCACAGGCTGTCGTTAAGAGACAACCGAGGAGATGAAAGAGGCTGTGACGAAGGTCATTGACACGCTCACACAAGAGGACTTCCATGAGGCCTTCCAGAGGTTATTGGAACGGTACAAGAAGTGCATTGCAGCCGGAGGAGATTACTTCAAAGGGGACTTGAGTTCCATATGTGTACTATCAATAAAAGTGCCCATACGAAAAAAAGTCAGTAAACCTATTTAATGACCCTCCTACAAATACTTGGTAATATTAAAACTGGGCATCATCAAACAAGCGGAGATGAAAGAAAAATTAACAAAAGAGTATTTCAAGTGAACAAGAAAACTTCCAGAAACCAAACTTTTCTGCAGAAATATCATCAAAGGAATAAACAGCTGAGCAGTACCCTTTGTACGATAGTCGGTACCATTCTTAAAATGGACAAGAGAAGAACTTAGACAAATGGACCAAAAGATAAGAAAGTTGATGATGCAGAAGACTTTTCCATCAGAGAGATGGCATAGGCTATATGTTTCAAGAAAAAGAGGAGGACAATGAGTCAATTGGTTTAAAGACTACGTAGACGCATCAATACGACGACTCGACGACTATAATAAAAAGAGCGAGGTGCTCGTGGTGTGATGGTTATCATCGTAGGAAATGGACACGGCGACACGAGTTCAAATCTTGGACGAGACTGATTGCATTTCACATACCTTGGGAAAGGTATGAATCCAATTATCCTCCCTCCAGCTATGGGTAAATACTAGGGGAGACTGGGTTCTTCAGCCTTGGTGAGGCAACTAGTCTAGGAGAAGAAATACTCTGAATTCAAACCTGTTAAACTCCGCTTAAAAATTGACCTTATGTCATATCCTGCTCGAACGGAGGGGTTGGTAAATATGATATGATAGTAAAAAGAGCCAAAAGCACCCAACTAATTTCAAAGGCCAGTAACACTAGTGCCAATATAAAGGTAAACAGAATAACCATACGTTGGGGACAAAATTGGAGGAAAAACAACTGTATGGATATTTCAAGCGACAAACTGGTGAAATCTCAAACGAAAATATCTGGACGCAGTTACAAAAGAATCAAACCTGAATCTCTTCGACTAGCAGCAGAAAAATAACGCCGTAAGGACTTATTATATTTAAGCGAACATCGATAATACGCAACATATTTGCAAGTGTTGGAAATGTGATGATAGAGACGAAAACAATTATCATATAACAAGTGAATGCTGCAAACTAGTGCAAAAGGAGTATACGACTAAATACGGCTGGGTGAGTAAGGTGATCCACTGGGAATTGTGCAAGAAATTAAAATTCGATCATACTACTAAATATTACACGCACAAACCAGAATCTCTCCTGGAGTATCAGACAAATAAAATTCTCTGGATTTTGAGATACGGAAGGATCATCCAGAAGACAAGACCAAGTGATAAAATTTAAAAAAGCACTTGCTTATAGTGGACTTTGCCGTATCAGCGGACTATTGAATGAAAATCAAAGAAAACTAGAAGGGAGACAAGTACTTGGAGGTAGCTCGAGAAGTAAGAAAGCTGTGGAACTGGAAAGTGGTGGTGATACAAATTTTAATTGGCAAACTTGGAAGGGTCACCAAAAGGTTGGAAAAGAGACTACACAATTTGAAAATTGGAGGACGAATCGAGATAATCCAAACTACAACATTGTTAGGATCGACCAGAATACAGAGAAGGGTCCTGGAGACTTGATAAGACTTGCTGTCACTCAGACTCCAGTGAAAGACCATCAGCCACCGCTGATGTGATATACTCGCAACAAGTATAATAGAAATAGGAAATGTCCGTGGTGTTATTGTTATCGTCGTAGGAAATGGACACGGCGACACAAATTCAAACCCTGGACGAGACTGATTACATTTCACATAGCACTAATACCCTTGGGAAAGGTATGAATCCAATTATTCTCCCTTCAGCTATGGGTAAATAGTAGGGCAGACTAGGTTCTTCAGCCTTGGTGAGGCAACTAATCTAGAAGGAAAACTCTGAATTCAAACCTGTTATACTCCGCTTAAAAATTGACCTTGTGTCATATCCTACCCGAGCGGAGGGGTTGGGTAAATATGATAATAGAAATGACGAGATATACTAAAAAGTATCAACACTGACACTATGTTTACCTTTACCGAAATGAACAATGGATGTTAAATCAATTTTCTTCAAAATTCCCTACACCTTAGCATTTGAAATACTTACTCCAGAGAGTTTTCTATTGGTTGAAGTATCTCTAAAACATCTCTTTTGATATAGTAAGATTTGGTTTCTTTGTTTTTGATGGCATATCAAATTTCCTCGGTTATTTAAAGGCAAAGCTATTCATGTAGAAGAACAGCAGTAATACTACTCACTCCATAGCTAGTAAGTGGATAAAAAAGTTCATGCCTTTCCCAAGGTTTTTTTATTTTTAGAAACTGAACGTAACAGAATGACTTGAGTTCGAACACGCTTACTTCGCAGCCGTAGTCCAGCACTTTAGTCGCTACGCCACGAGAACTTCCCTTTGATATAGTGTGAAGCTGTGCCATTTTATTTTTGTTAATGTCCTCCATGTCTTCAAATCTTGAGTTAAATTTTCAGTTTAGGAAATAAGAAAAAGTCACGTGATCTTAGGGTGTCTGGTAAACATGGAGGTTGTTGCACTTAAACGATCTTGTGTTTCGCTGAAAACATTTCGTTCAAAAAAGTATCAAGACTGGTTTTATTGCTTCTTTTTTTTTTCTTTTGCCATTTTTTTTTTGTTAATTGCAATTGACTCGACTAAATAGTATTCGAAATACCGATCTACTAAGAACGAATGAACTTACTCTTAACTCAGTTTTAATTGAATGGGGTGTCCTCGTGGTGTAAAGGTTAAAGCGATGGACTGCGGAATCGTTGAAAGCGAGTTCGTACTCCAGTCGCGTTATTACGTTCACTTTCGCGCAAATATCCTTGGAAAAGGTATGAACCCCCTTATCCTCCTAGCTATGGGTTAAATAGTACTACAACTGTTCTTCAAGAAGAATGGTTTTGGCATTAGATAACCTACAAAGGTTGAAATGCCATTAAACAAAGAAACCAAATCAGTTTTAATATTTAGTTTAATACTACGTCTTCAAGTTGCTGATTAATAGATTTAAATATCTATTTGAAATGTTTATTAACTTTTTTGAAATGAGAGGTGGCCGAGGGAATCTGAAATCTCCGAAATATCCCGAAGCCATCTTCTACCAAGGATCAGTGTAGTATATGTGCGCTCTATTTCGAGTCAAAGTGACACTATCCATTGCAAATAAACAATGAAAATAAATAAGTAAGTAAAGTTAGCGACTGTAGTCGAGGGTGACTCGAAGGCTCCCTTTTCAATAGCTACTACACCGAGGTGTAGGGGAGGGCGCTACTCCTTTCCCTGGATTGCTTCACTTTACCCTTGATACGTACCTTATGATGCTGAGTGTTAAGCAAGGAGGTATCAAGTACCATTTTTTAAAGTCTTTGGTATGACTCGACCTGGGATTGAACCCAGGTCTCCCGGACCATTGGCGAACACTCTGCCCACTAGACCAATGAGGGTACTCAAAATACAAATAATTATCGTAAGCTTTTATAAAAACGTCACTACATAATTTATTTTCAATAATTAACATCTTAAAATCAGTGAATAGTATGTTTTTGTACATTAGTAATCATAATCATCATCATGTCGTGCTGCTAGCACGGATAGCCCTGACCCTCTCTCGCCACTTCTCCCTATCGTTCATTGCCTTCGGTAGGTCTTCAGGGCTACATCCCGTATCCTCACATAGCTGCTGTATGTATGTTCGAGCTGGTCGTCCTGCTTTTGCTCAGCCATATGTGGGGTCCATAGGAGTACATCACTTATGAGCTCGTCCCTGCTTCTCCAGCGGTGTCCTGCGTGTCTGGTTCGTCGAACTTGGATAGTTTTCGTGATGGGAGGCAGGTGGCTGTATATTTGGTGCCTTGTGGGGTGTTGCCGCCAGGACTTGTTCAATATTGCTGGCATCATTCTTGCGTAATTGCCGTCCAGCTTCTTCTCCAGCCGTTTAGTTAGCGTCTAAGTAGTGCATCCATACAGCAGTATCGATACGACCGCTGCCTGGAAGAAACTGCGTTTCATTTTATCGGTCAGGTCTGATTTCCATATGATCGAGAGCTTATCGATAGCAGTCCATGCCTTCCTTAGTCGCGTGTCGATGTCCTTTTCGGTTGATGAGACACTGCTACCTAGGTAGGTGAACTTGTCTACCAGTTTCAGAGAGGTTCCGTCTAGTGTGATAATGTCGCCTGTTTGATTATAGCACATATAATTATGAACAATGGTCATTTAGTAGTTTAAATGAGCTTAGCACAGGTCTGGAAGTATGGGGAACCCAATAAGAATCGAAGTTACAAACAATGGTCTCCTAGCCAATCATTGACACATAAGAGATGGTCGATATTGTAATAAAATGTCTGTATTTGTTTCTTTGTTCATAACTTTTGACAATTTAATCCTGGAAAGAGGTCAAGCATAAAGACACTTAGATCCATATACTACACTCTGGTCCTTGATTGGGGACCGGATGGTGACACTTCGATCCTGGGCAGAACGCACTGATATAACACTCTGCTCCGAAACTGTGGCCAGAGACAGTGACTCTTCGATCCTAATTCAAATGCACCGGTACAACACGCTGATCCTTAACAGAAACCAGGGATAGGGATACTTCCATCCTAATTCGAATACACAGATACTACTCTCTGATACCAAATTGAGAACTGGATAGTGATACTTCGATCCGAGGCAGAGCGCACAGATATTACACTCTTATCCTAGACAGAAGCCAGGGATAGTGAGACTTCGATCCTAATTTGAATGCACAGATGCTACACTCTGATCTAAGATAAAAGACTGGATAGTGACATTTCACCTCGAGGCAGAGCACACAGATATTACACTATACTACTAGAAAGAAACCAGGGATAGTAACACTTCGATTCTAATTCGAATGCACAGATACTACACTCTGATCTAAGATAGCGGACTAGATAGTGGTACTTCGATACTAAGCAGAATTCACAGATATTTCACTCTGATCCAAGACAGAAGCTAGCGAAAGTAGCACTTCGATCTTGGGCAGAATGCACAGATACTACACACTGCTCCGAAACAGTACCCAGGGATACTGATTCTTCGAACCTAATTCGAATGCACAGATACTACACTCTGATTCAAGATAAAGGACCAGATTTTTGGATACTGCGATTCTAGCCTCGCTGGAATGAATAATTTGCCCTGAATCATCAATATTGAAGGTACTTTGTGTTAACAATCTGAACATTTTAGAAGACCAGTAGAATTCTTCACGGTTGATAAACTTCGTGAAAGACATGGTGTTTAGTATCAAAAATGCTCAGCTTGCAAAAAACGTGAATTTATTTTTTTCAGCATCACAAAATACATAATCAGAATATGAGATAAGGTAAAAAAGAAAGTAAGAACGATTTGACGCGTTGAAAATCGTCACAACAAGCCTATTCATTTGCACCGTTCATTGTTTACCTGAAATAACAGGTAAGAACAAGAATTCAAGATTTAAAAAAATAGTTATGATTGTGAAAACAGATTGAGATGAATGAAAAAAGAGTGTATGGGGAGGGGAAAAGACAAAGTAGACGACTAATATATAAAAAAAATGGTGAAACATACGATATAAACCGTTAAAAAGTTTTTAAAAAATGACAAATATCAACTATTGGCCGATATAACAAATATTAATACGAAACAGAACAAAAAAGAAACACAGTTATAAAAAAAATGAAATAAAATGAAGACCAAAATACAGAAAAAAAAAGAACTGAATAAAAACTGATAATAAAACAAAGAAAAACAAAGAAAAACAAAAACTAAACAAAAATTAAAACACCGAAAAAAAAAAAAGAAAAAAAAAAGAAAAACCCAATGCCGACCGTCGGTGAAACTATCAATTAGCAGACGATCGAAACCTTTTTTCCCCTTTAGAAACTGGTTTATGGCTGAATCATAACAGAAATAGATGTGAATTCGATTAAGCCAATAGAAAATTGAAAAAGAAGAAGAAAAATAAAGAAACAAAGAGAAGAGAAAAAGGAAAAAAGAAAATGACAGAAAATGGAAAAAAAGAACCCCTCAAAAACAAAGATAAACGAGAAAGTCCGAGATGTGGTAAAAACAGATATGGCTCATGTGCGCATGCGCAAATATCCGACAAATATCTCTATCAGTTGACTTAACAATAAGTATGGTTCACTTACTTTATTAATATAGATGGATTATAATGGTGAATAACCTATTCACAGAAAAGAACGACAAATAGTATATCTTTCGACAGATATACTACTAAAATTATAGTCATGTTTAAAATCTATGTATTGAAACGTAACCCAACAAAAATGGCGAATAATAATGAGGTTTTTATAAAGGCAATGCTCTTAAAGCGTTCCTGGAGAATAAAGCAATTTTCAGACCAATTTGTAATTGAGTGATTTTTTTTTCTTTTTGTTGAGTTGTGCGTATGCACTGAAATCAATCTTTTTAATCATCCAAATCTTGATATAGAGGGTTTCACTCCGTCATAAATAAAAGCCTCAATATTTAGTTAGGCACAACATTTAACCAATACAGGATATATATATATATATATATATATATATATATATATATATATATATATATTGTATACTTAGGCAGCAAGTTGTTACCTAAACATGTTCGGTGGTCAGCAAAATGGTCGAAAGCGCTTGGGCTTGTATGGGATACTTTCTTCACCATCTTGACTCAGACATAAGAAAAATAACAAGAAGACAAACTTCTTCATCTGAACATTTTAAAAAGAGACAATCTATGGTATTCAACCTAATATATATATATATATATAAATATCTACAGAGTCAGAAAAAATCTACCTAGATATCTCTCAAGCGGATCACCAGAACGATATATATATATATATATATATATATAAAGATAGTATCGATATAGAAAGTGCTTGATAACTGTGAGTTTCTCCCCTCTACATTTGTCGGATCAAGACTTGACAGTTAACAAGTGCTAATAAGTCTGGTTCTGCGTTATCCACACACACATAAACCACCCCACACACGCCATCCTCATTGACTATGCCTGTAGAATACAGAAACTGCATCTTTGCAGTGGGGTAAAATCCCCACAAACGAATATCCTAGATATGACATCAAACTATCTGACGATAAGGCTCCAGTAATGCTGGAGCTTTGGGAAATGCAGAGTATCCCTTCATTGCCTTTGCTCCCAGGTTCACTGTGACTCGGAGTGGTATCATCTGAAAGGGTCCTATCTATGGGTCGAATAGAACTTCTTGAATTTTTTTAAAAAGTGCAAACAAATGACTCATGTTAAAATGAATTATTAGAAATAGAACCGTTTGATCATTGTGCGTAAACAAATCATTGATGTTTAATTGAATTGTTGGTGGAATCATTTAATCGTATGTAAATGAATGGGTAATGGCGAATAGAATTATTAGTGTTATATAGCAATACTTGTAAACTCTCTGAGTGTCTAAATTAAATTATTGGTATAACGTAGCAATATTTGGAACCATTTGATTGGGCGCAAATAAATGAATAATGTTCAATAGAATTATTAGTGTTATATAGCAATATTTAAAACTCTCTGAGTGTCTAAATTAAATTATTGGTATAACGTAGCAATATTTGGAACCATTTGATTGGGCGCAAATAAATGAATAATGTTCAATAGAATTATTAGTGTTATATAGCAATATTTAAAACTCACTGAGTGTCTAAATTAAATTATTGGTATAACGTAGCAATATTTGGAACCATTTGATTGGGCTCAAATAAATGAATAATGTTCAACAGAATTATTAGTGTTGTATAGCAATACTTGTAAACACTTCATTATGTGCAAACAAATGATAACTATTAAATAGAATTATTTGTGTTAGCAATAGTTGAAACAATTTAAATGTGTAGAAACAATAGCATTACTAGTGTGCAAACAAATTAGTTCAAACTCATAGAAAAATCAAATTATCTACAAACTATACATACAAACAAATGACTAATGTTAGATTTTTACTGTTACATAGAAATACTTGAAACGATGTAACTGTATGCAAACAAATAAGGTCAGGCTCGTTTAAAAATGTTATCTACAAAATGCGTTTACAAATAATGTATATGTATATCAGAATTTGGCATTAAATAACTGACAATGGTTGATATACCATAAAACTCGACCAAACCAAACCAAACCAAACCAAACCAAATCATATATATTTAATATATATGTATAAAAAGGATTTGGCATTAAATAACCTACAATGGTTGATGTGCCATCAAACCAAACACACACACACACACACACACACACACACACACACACACACACACACACACACACACATATATATATATATATAAGTCAACAGGGTTTCGATCCCAGCTTCGGGAAACTATCCTGTCTTGCCACACTGATAGAACGAAACAGGTCTGTCTGCGGATGACTATATATATATATATATCCATACATATGAGTATATGGATTTATTTGAACAATTATGACTATTCATAAAATGATAGGCACACAAACATATCGATATATCGACCTATATATCAATAAAATAAAATAAAAGATATTCTCCAATATTTGTGTAAAATAAAAGGTGACGAATTCATTTATAAACAAGAATATATCATATTTACCCTCCGCTCGGGTAGGATATGACACAAGGTCAATTTTTAAGAGGAGATTAACTGGTTTAAATTCAGAGTTTTCCTTCTCCTAGACCAGTTGCCTCACCAAGTTCAGCAAATATCGGTGAGGATTTAAAGTAGTAATCCTATTTACCAACCCCTCCACTCGGGTAGGATATGACACAAGGTCAATTTTTTAAGCGGAGTTTAACAGGTTTGAATTCAGAGTTTTCCTTCTCCTAGACTAGTTGCCTCACCAAGGCTGAAGAATCCAGTCAACTCCACTATTTACCCATAGCTGGAGGGAGAATAATTGGATTCATACCTTTCCCAAGGGTATTAGTGCTATGTGAAATGCAATCAGTCTCGTCCAGGATTTGAACTCGTGTCTCCGTATCCATTTCCTACGACGATAACCATTACACCACGGGTACCTTCCACATAAACAAGTTTGTGTGAAGTTTTGGTATGTCAGAGTATTTGCATGTGTGAGTGTATGTGTGTCTTCACGTGCACGTGCATGAGTGTGTTCATCGATAGATATAATTACCACCTGAGTATCGCGGATAGGATTTCCGCATTAATGTCTTGGTCGGAAAACGTATCGAGAATTGTTTTGTTGCTTTCCATCTTGTAGTAGACATTGAATTGAATTTTTTCTGAGTTGCCATTTTTTAAAGATTATTGTTCAGTCAACTTTTTGTTGTTGTTGTTGTTGTTGATATTTCTTACTGTATCTTCGGTTCTATTTCATAATGTAATATAATTGCCGAGGGATTTCGTTTTATATATCTTGCCTTTCGGTTTAGTTAGGCTGAGAACCATTCGCTTAGCGCATGGGTTAGTTAGGTGCAACATTAACGCGGGTGTTCACGCGCGCGCGGAGAGGATGTGTCATTCAGAGATGTCAAAATAAAAATCCCAGATAGGAATTGTGACCAAGGTATTTGTGTGACGTCACGCACCGGAAGCATGGGCTGAGATTTGAGAGGAAGCAGTTAGTTGAGTTCCCGCCTCGGAAGAAGAAGGTTGACTTTCAGAGCTGGGTGAGGCCAGACGACTTTGTGCGCTACGGGCGCCGCGTGTTGGTTGGATTGAGAGCTGACGATATAAAAGCAGTCAGCACAGAAAGATTGTGTGTGTCTCTCTCTCCTCATGTCGAAAAACCTTTAAACTCAAAAAAGGGAATAAAAGTTTCGTACCTGAACCAATTTCGTAAAGTTTCGTGTTTTTAGATTCCCTATGTCTATTTCACACATCCGTAATAAGGGTATATCATAATAAGCTGTGCTTTTTATGTAACCATTCTCTCATCCCACTCATAAGACGGAGATTCGTTAGAACGTAATATTACAGGATAAACGCAACTATTATTTTTTTAAAGCTATACGGGAACTATAAACTATTTTGAACAAATCCTGGGAGCAACAGCCCACGAAACAACAGCTGTACGGCCACTTACCTCCCATCATAAAGAACCCTCCAAGCAAGATGGACAAGAGATGCAAGAACGAACACAAGTGATGTTCGTCTATGGACCCCAACACATGGACGTGTCAGTGTTGACTGACCAACGAGAACTTTTTTTACATTATCTCTGTGCGGTCACAAGATGTAGTTTAGAGGACCTACTAGGTAGGATGTATGATAGGGGCAGATGGCGAGAGAGAATCAGGGAAATCCGTACTGTCAGCGCGACTTGATAATAATAAGGGTTGTTGTTACCAAGTGGTTCAATCCCAGGTCCCGTCATACCAAAAACTCTAAAAATGGTACTTGATACCTCCATGCTTAACACTCCGCGATATAAGGTACGTATCTTGGGTAAAGTGGAGCAATCCAGGGAAAGGAGTAGCTCCCTCCCCAACACCTCGGTGTTGTAGCTATTGAAAAGGGAGCCTTCTGGTCACCCACGACTAAGGGGAGACAACTTTATTTTACTTTACTTGTCGGTGGGCTTTAATGAAGTTCACGTGACACCAACATGGTAATTCTTGATTTTGTTTGCTTCGGTCGTTTTGTGGTATATCAAACCTTGTGGTTTATTTAATGCCAAATCCTGTTTACACACACACACACACACACACACACACACACACATATATATATATATATATTGAAGTAAATAATGGGGTGTAATCCGACAATATGTAAAGAAGAATTGATACCAAGGTAATCCAAGTAGAAGGAGAGATTTATTGAGAAGCAAAGTTGACACTATAACGTTTCGGTTCTAGTGAACCATCATCAGGACTATAAGGGATGATATTAGTGATATTAAATCAACGATGGATGTTTAAAAATGCAAAATACAAAAACATAGGGAAAATTTGTATAACAATAAAAAGTTGTCCGTTTAATTAATGAATCAGCGTTTGTTTTAAATTACGTCATTTGACTTATTAGAAATATTATATAGAATTTATGTTCCGTTTGTTTATCGAGAAAAATTTCGAATCAAAAGGAAGAAAAAGAAAGACAAAAAGAAAAAGAAAGTATAAAATTATGATATATGTGGAATATATTAACTAAAGATGAAATATATTGTAGCTATTTAAAAGTGAGAAGAAATATTATAAAGCCAGGACGAATATTTAGGGAATTAAAGAATGAAATAGCAGCGGCTTTGAAAATTTGTCTTAGACTTTTATTATGCAGAATTGAAATCCAAGTTGTATATATATAGATATAGAAAATGGAAACGTTCCTATTGTAATGGATACCGTCTCAGGAAATGGACACGGTGACATGAGTTCAAATCCTGGACGATATACATGATTTGTAAACAAATTGTTTGTAGGTAAATTTTTCAACTAGCCAGAACTCATTTGCTTGCACATAGTTAAATAGCTTACAAGAGAGTTAGCATAGGTATTTATTCTTTTGATTAAGTTCCTGTTGCAGTGTTTTGTACTAGAACATCAACCGGTCATTACCCCGCCCCTTCCAAAGACACACGTACAGATAATTTATCCATTTACACTGACATACACCCAATTAAATATACACACATACACACACATACTCGCGAGTCTTGGATATCACATTAAACTGCATCTACTGGTGAGACTCCTATTCTGGACCTCTGGTGAGTATAGAATTCCCTCTTTGTTGACATAACTCTCAGGTCAACTCTGATTCAGTGTGGTAAGATTCTATTTATGGGCCATAAAAATCTGTTTGAGATAAGGTTTAGAATGATTTATATATTAATACATTACTGCGTAAAACATTGTCATTGAAATTAACTCTTTACCTGTCCGAAATGATGAAGACGCTCACTTAAGAAGTGACCCTTTGTCACACCATGCTCGTACGGAAGTTGATGGGTAAATACATACCTGTCTGAAATCATTGTAAAGATACATTTTTGCGCTATATATATTAAGAAACCATAATTGTGAAACTGACCTCGACTTAAAAGAACCTCAAAAGAGTTGACCAAGCGAAAATCAACTGACTAACCTCCCAACAATTTCCTATTCTGTGTTTATCGTATACCGTCCTCTTGTCCGGCTTATAGAATTGAGGTTCCTCAAAACGTCGTATTGTTTGATGCTTGTAAAAATGTAAAACTATTAATACGTATTTACCCCCCCCCCACCTCGCCCTTGGCAGAACGTGATACAAGATCAATTTTTTGTGGAGTAAAGATGGTTTGAATTCAGCGTTTTCCTTCTAGAATGGTTGCTTAACCAAGACTAAATAATCTAGTGTCTTAATATTTGCCCATAGCTTGGTAGAGATAGATTCACGCCTTTCCCAAAGGCATTAGCGTTAAGAGAAATGCAAACCGCCTCTTCTAGGATTTGAACTCGGGTCCCTGATTCCATTTTCAACGATAACCATTACGCTAAGCACGCCTACTCTCAGCCTAGTGTGTTTTCGGTTTCAGTATTATACTCTCTCTATATCTATACAGATAGTCAGGTCATTCAAAGGGTAATACGGGTATCACGTAACCCAATGCTACCCGCTGCATGGTTGAGGGGCTAGTGTAACATAATTAAGAATGGTAATTAATTATATTAATTAATATTCTTATTTGTTTGAATAAATTGTGGGTTAAAAAAAAACAACAACTTTGAATTGAAGTGTAAATCGCGAAGGTCAAATGAATGCACGTGTCGCAGGATATGAAAATGAAAAATTGTTTTGAAATTCACGGTGGGGACAGGACATTAGAAAGATGAACATTTCGTCTGCTTAGGATTGAGTCATGACGTATGGCTGGAAAGTTTTTGTTATTACGTAAGCAGTAATTAAGAGAAATATTGGAAGAAAATATAAAGATTTTTGAGTTGGTCAGGGCAGTTGGTTGGAAACAGACGATGAATTGGTCGGGAGATGAGATCAGCGGGCACTGGGGGTGACGGGCCGTGTCGGAGCGAAGTCAGTGTTTTGATCGTTCGTCTCTCATGAATGAAACTACCTGCTTTTCTAACAAACACTAGTAACTCTTTTAACCTATCTTTCTCACTTGTTTCATTGGCGATTATGTGAATGTCGCAGACTAAAATTAATTTTCGTATCTAAAGTCGTTTTGTACATTGAGAAATGCTACACTTGTTCATTTTGGGTGTCGTAAGGCAACACTTTGTCTATACCTGTGTGTGGAGTGTTACCCTTATTTATATTTGTCACTTCATTATATCCGATTCCATAATGTTACATCAGCTGTTCCCTAACTCGACTTACCTGAGGAGGAAAATAGCCCGACACCTTGCAGGATGAAAATAAGGCCTGTTAAAGAACAGGTGAATCCTTTTACCGAAACAAACGCCATTTAGCACACACATGCCATCATGAATACCTAATTTTCGATAAATCATCAATTTAGAAAGGAGGTGCCTGTGGTGTAATGGTTATCGTCACAGGATATGGACACGGCGATACGAGTTCAATTCCTGGACAAGATTGATTGCATTTCACATAGCACTAATACCCTTGGGAAAGGTATGAATCCAATTATTCTCCCTCCAGCTATGGGTAAATAGTAGGGCAGACTAGGTTCTTTAGCCTTGGTGAGGCAACTAATATAGGAGAAGCAAAACTCTGAATTCACACCTGTTAAACTCCGCTTTAAATTTGACCTTGTGTCATATCCTGCCCGAGCGGAGGGGTTGGGTAAATAGGATCAATTTAGAAAAAAAAGACACTGATATAGTTATTTACTAAGCTGTGTTACAAAGCCGGAAGAAGGTACACATTGCAAATCGAATTCACTCACAATGGTCTGCTAATCTAGCTTGCAAGCCATTACAACACGCAAGGAGCCCTCAGCTTGGTTAAGACACAAGGCCGGAAGTATAAGTCACTAAGTGAAAATTGAACTAACTAGAATTGTCTGCCAGTCTAGCTTAAGATGTGCCAAAGATACTTGTATAAAAATGGGAGAGATGCACTCCAAGATTTTTTTAAAGGATCCATCTAGAAGAACTCTAACGCA